>QZLH01000345.1:95705-115755 GCA_003833135.1 Oehlia diaphana | reverse complement strand
ATACCATTATTTCATAAGTCTAATGAGAATTTATTATAGGTTTTCCTTTTTGCGCAAGTCATTGTTTTGGAATTTCTCACGAAAATAAAGGGAGTTAATGGACGCAAAGACAGTCAAACGTAGTCACAGATGTAAGATTTATTATGTATTTAAGTGGTACAAATTTAGTTTATTTTTGGCGACGTAGATCATTTTTAGTCACATGATCACTTTTTCCGATTTTTTTTGTCCCACACTGTATATACATTTATTACTAATTATTACTAATCATGTCTGTGTTATTTAACGAATAAGAAGGAAGAGTAGATGTTTGATTTGTAGGTAATTTTGGTTCATAAGAAGGAGGAGAAGAATCATATCGAGGTTGTAGAGTTTCAGATTCTAGATATCTTGAAATTTCTTCTTGATGTATAAGTTCAGCGACTAAACAAGATTCTTCTTCTTCACTCATCATATTTTTAATTTTTACTGGAACTCCTAAATTAATATTATGTTTACTAAAAATACCAAAATTAACTTTAATTTTAACCTTATGAGTAACTTCAATATGAAAACTTTCTTCTGACCAATTAAAAATACTAAAACAATCATCAGGTATTGTAAAATTAATATCCATAATACATTCATTATATTGAGTTTCTTTTGAAATTGGAATTTGTTTACCCTTTACAATCTTTGTCCCCACATTTTTACGTTTCTTAATCTCAGATTTAGCTGTGACGGCAGTATATTCTTTTAAACTTATTACAATGTCTTCTAATGAAACTCGAGCATCGAAAAATGTTAATTTCACTCTAACAATAATTGGATAACGAGGACCAAAAACTCTATCATTTAAAGAAATTTCATATCCAATCCCTTTCTTTGGTTTATCATTTTTCCATGTTATAGGTTTAGGTATTGAAGGTGGTAAACTATACCGTTCGACTATATAAGCGCATTGTATAACT
Source organism: Oehlia diaphana (assembly GCA_003833135.1). Taxonomy (NCBI): domain Eukaryota; kingdom Fungi; phylum Glomeromycota; class Glomeromycetes; order Glomerales; family Glomeraceae; genus Oehlia; species Oehlia diaphana. The sequence goes on along the minus strand of QZLH01000345.1, from coordinate 114,805 downwards.
TTTGTTGAACCTTGAAAAGTTTTAATATTTGGTTTACGAGATATTATAGCTCTAAGACTATATTCAATCTTTCCTCGATCTTTAATTACTGATAAACTTGAAGGTATATCATTAGGTAAAAGAATTTCAAAAGGTAAAATCATATTACTTATTTCTTGATAATCATTATTATCACTTTTCCATAATTCTGTAGTAATATTACATATTGAATTTGTTCCATAATTTAAAAATTTTGGTCCAGTATCACGTAATTGAATAAATTCTGCTCCTGAAAATGATAATTTTATCTGTTTTATATACATGGGATCATTTGAAGGAAAACTAAGATGTAAAAAACCAACGATTGATGTATTATTAGTAATACCAAGATATCCTTCTTGAAATGATTTTCGTCCTTCTTGATAAGAAAAATATATTGATGGTGTAAATTCTTTATATGACGAACGCGGGGGTCCTTTGGGTAAATTAGACATTCTGTTTTTTTGAAAAAAAATGATGTTTTTAAATAGGAAATTTTGTTTATATGAAATATATATATATAAATTTTTTATGTGAAAAAGAAAATAAAATAAATTTTTATATGTAAAATATATATATATATATAATAAATTTTTTATGTGAAAAAGAAAATAAAATAGATGTTTATATGTGAAAAGAAAATAAAATAAATGTTTATATGTAATAAATATTTTTTTGTGAAAAAAAAAAAAAAATTAGGTAAAAAAAAAATAAATCTTGAAAAAAAAAATCTTTTTTGTGAAAGATCTTGTTTTTTTTTGTGAAAAAAAAAAAAAATTGGATTTTATTATAAAAAAATTTTGATATAAATATTTAAAAAAATTATATATTTATTTATTTATATGTAAAATTTTTTCCCATAATTGAATTTAAGGAAAAAAAAAAAATCATTTTTGAAATTCAACGGTTTTTCAACCCGTTTAAATACGGGCATATCGTTTATCAAGATTTCATGCAGTACACCCATTAATCTAATCATAAATTGTCCATATCCGGTATTCATAAAAAGCCCCCAACATCCCTTCAAAACGTATCATGGGTACATGGGTATCGATGATTTGATAATGCCAAGAATTTTCACAGGAAATTTTCGTAAATAACATCACCAATCATAAATACATTACGGCTTTATTGAGGCCCGGTCCCAAATAAAAAAAATATAAAAGAGTGAGAAATAAACGAAAGTGGGATTTTTCATAAAAATAAATTTTTTTAATAAAAATCTTAAGACCTGGCGAATTTAAAAAAAAAAAATTTTAGTATTTGCTTTTTTTTGGTATTTAATATAAAAGCGAAAATTTTGGCTTAAAAAGTTGAATTATAATGTTTTATTCAATACAAATTATAAAAGATGTACTGAATATTACAACAAAACATCATGTGAAAGTGAAAGGGAAAAAAAGGATATTATTATTTAAAATGAAGCTTACTCATTTGGTGCTTTTTTCTCTTCTTATTTTTTTGGTAACGCAAAAAAAAAAATTTTAAATTTCATTATGTAAATCAATAATTAATAAAAAAATCAGGTTTCATTGTTGTTGAAAGAATTTTTAATTCAAATTTTTCTAATTGGATAAAAAATTTTTAAAAAGTCTTGAAGAAATACATCCAAAAAAAAAAACCCCCCTTTCCTTTTTTTTCCTTACCACCTGATTTTTTTTGTTGCAAAAGGAATTACGCCCGTAGCTTTTTAGCGTAAAATTTACTGATTTAATCCTGATTGTCTCACTAACTTATCTTTTGTTCCACAGGGAGGAATCTACTCCCCATTATCCAAATATATGCGAATTATGCGTAGGCTTAGGGTTAGCCGTTAGTGTTGCAACAATGAATTATTTTTAATAGTCTCCCATTATGCATTGAATGCTGGTCAAAAATGATTTTTAAGCAACCCTTGTTCTTAATATGTATATATTACGATTCTTTTCACCTACTATTTAGATTCATAGTGAATATCATCTCTTTTAGATATATTAGATCATTGAGCCTTCAATCTATTTGCTTTACTGTTTCATCCGTCATCCGTAATGTTTAATTTGTTAATTAACGATACTAATATCTTTAATAAATTATGGAAAATTATACATATTTATACATATTTATTCACGTCGAAGACGTTGCAAATCAACATAACAGAATCTCCCCTCAGTTAATTCTCCTGAAACACACAATTTCCTGTATCTCTATTTCCCGAACCCTAATTTCCTGAAAATCTAATTTCTTAAATTTCAAATCTCAATTCTCAATTCTCTATAAAAAAAGTAGATCCGTTTTTATATACCGCTCTTTTTCCGTAAAAGGCTCATATTTCCGGAATTAATAACTTTATATCACGAAATTTACCGAATATATTTAAATTTTCCGTGAATGGAGCACATTTTTTACGAAGTTTTTAAGAAATAACGGATAAAATTTTTTATAGGGAAAATTCCAAATATCCCGAATTAATAATGCTGAAATATTCAGTCTCATTTGAAGAAACCGAAATATTTAGTCTCATTTGATGAAACCGAAATAGTTTAGACATTTAAAATTAAAAGACGATCATGGATTTTTAATTATAATAATTATAAAATTATTGGATTTAATATTTTTTCGCATATGCGGTATATCGCTCCAACGTTCCCCCCTTTTTGGCAACCTATTGTAACACTTTTAAAAACCATATAGTATGCGTATTTTTGCCTGCTTTACAATTTTATTTAGTACATCAAAAAGGGTTTAGAATACTGTTTTCGGCTTTTATATGAGGATACGATATTTCGCGGGCGCGATAAAAAACAAAACCCATTTTTATAATTTTACATACAGTATATAGTTTAGTCAATGACGAAACCTAGGCAGGCATCACAATCCTGAATGGATAATTTCTGAAATATAAAAATAAATTTTGTTCACGATATGACCTTTTATTTCTTTATTGAAAACATTTAAACATTTTAAAGATATTGCATAATACGTAAAATCAAATATACAGTATATTATATCTTTATATTTATTATTATTATTATTTTGATCCAAAATATAGGCCACACAAATTCAATTATCCGGTTCACGTAACATTGAAATTTAAAATCGACCCGGGGACCCGGGGTTTAATAAAAAAAGTTTATATATAAATTCGTGACATCTGATTGGTTGGCTTTTAAAGGGGAGGAATTTATTTTCGCTCCAGAAGTTCTCAGCCACGTGATAAACTTACTCGCCAATAAAATTACGTTCTGATCACGTGATAAACTTTTTACATATAAACTTTTTTTTATTGAAATTTGAAAAAGTGACCCGACCGGGTGAAGTGAACCGAAAAATCGAATTTGTGTGGCCTTATAATAAATCTTTAATTAATATAAATTGTGAAGCAAAAGCTTTTAGGATTTCATATATACAGTAATAGTGTAATACTGTAACGGAATTCTCTTTACATTCTCCATATAACCCATATAACAAATTTTCTTGATATACTAAAATGTTTATTTTTAAGTGTTCAAGCTTCTTAAGACATTCCAATTATATGATTACTTTTGCGTATGATTGTTGTATAAGTTTTAATTAAGTTTTTTTAATTATTATGTTATTATATATTTATTATATGCTATTCAAAAAATTGTATCACTCATTTATTTAAAGACGTTAAAGACGTATTGTTTATTGATCTGTATAAATACCAAAAGTTTCTAAATTTCGAAATTTAAGAATTATGGAAACATATTTACGTGTTTTTTTTTATTCCATGTTATTTCCGTAGATATATCATATTCACGGAATTTAACATGGAAAATTATTTTTACAGAAATTATGGACAAAATTTACTAATGTTCCCTTTCTGTAAAAAAAGTCGATCCGTTTTTTTATATTCCATCTTTTTTTCCGTAAAGGCTCACAATTTATACAATTAGTATAATATTAGGATTCAATGATAAGGATATTGGAATTCAGGTATAGATGTCGTCGAAATTAATTACGGCATATGAAGCTTATACCGTAATACCATTATATCACAATAAATTATTGAATGCCAATCTTGATATTTTATGGCCAAAATTCCCATTTTTGCCGTAATGCCGTAATTATAAATACGGTATTTCAACGACACCTATAAATTCGGGATATTGAGATTTTGAATTTGAGATTTTAAAAAAAACTTAATTGAGATTTAGCTCATGAATGAAAAGGGTCGGTCTAATCGGCCCAATACTATACAGTTTATTTTTTTTTTTTGCGATAGGACTAAATATTTCTACTGTAGCAACTACTCATTATGTTGAGATTCCCCTATTTCTAAGGCTCCGGGTAATATCCTAATTGAATCCTTAATAGCTAGTAGTACAACTCTTCCTTTTGAATTAATGAAATTTAAAGTTTTTAAATTGAGATTTTAAAACTTTAAATTAGATTTTCAGGGTTCGGGAAATAGGGATTTCGGGAAATCGTGTGTCAGGAAATTGGGAATTAGGGATTCAGGGAATTGATTATATTTCAGGGAATTTGGAAATTGAAATTCAGGTAATTGAATTTCGGGAAAAGTTTTATTCGATCAGGAAATCGTATTGTACCCTCTAATTAATATATATTATAGGATGATTAATACAATAATCATATGTTTAAGGGTTTGAAGGGTTTGATTGGACCCGTTTCATGAGGTTTTATGCAATTAAATATTTTATAAATACAGTTCACCCTTACTATAGTGAATCCTATGGGCTGGAGATTAAAATTCTTTATAGTGAGAAATTCACTATACAAAGAGTCATTTTATTATATATATAAAATATCTGTACCTGAACTTTTCTTCATTATAGCAAGTTATTCACTATATAAAAATTCACTATAGAGAGGGTGAACTGTACTGTATGTTTAAATGTTTAATACATTTTTTTTTTAATACACTCCCGTTACGATCCAATAATTGCTAAGCGTACACAGTGAAATTCGATATATCGGAATCTCGATATAACGGATCATAATTGGGTCTGGTCATAACGTATAATTAATTAATTTATCCTCGATATAACGGAATTCTTGATATAACGGAATTCTTGATATAACGGATTTTTGACAAATTTTATTAATGGAACGGAAGGTTCCATTTCACTGTGTACATGGTTTACATGGTAATAATGAGATAACCGACCAAAATAACATTTATATATGAACTCATTGTACATCGTTGTATCGTTGTGACGTATTGACATAAATTTGGCCAAAATTATCCTAAATTTACCAGAATTAAAAAATTTAAAATTTTTTTAAAGCGGAGATACGGCCAAAGAGAGATTTTTAAGCAGTTTTTATAAAGGTAAAATTGATCTTTTACTTTGTTAAAAAATATAAATATATATAAATATATATATATATATATTGGTAATTATGATAAAGAAATCGTATACATAGAAAAATAAAAGGATCAACAGAATCGACTCATCGCTTAGTAAAAAAATCCCCAAAATTTTTTTAGCTATTGATTTTTGTAACATAAAAACCCCTACAGGCCAGGCCAGGCCCTACTTTGTGCGTGTATTTAAATGTAAAACCATTTTTTTAAATCTAAACCATCTTCTGAAAGATATATCGTCATCAGTTCCGAATTCGGATAATTATTATTCAAATGATTCCGGATAAATTATCCGATCCGATCGGATAAATGGTTGTTAACAAATTGTAAATAATAACAATACGCTAATACGCTCCCAAATAATAATAACAATACGTTCTAAATAACAATACCGCTCATAATAATTATCAATACGCTCTAAAAACAGTTACTGACTAAAAAAAATGGTAGCGAAACAAAAAAATCATATGATCTTATTTCATTTATGTAGGCATATTTTTTTTTAGCCGTCGAATTTATAAATATGAAAAAAAAAAAAACCTTAAAAAAAATTCGGTATATAGAATATCCAAAAATGGGTAAATTAATTTTATCAAAAAAGTTTTAGTCCTTTTGGCGCTTCTATATGACGGCAAAAATACTACATTTTTGTGATTATTTTTTTCTGCGATACAATCTTTGGGACGTGTCACTGTTACCGCAGCACATGATCAATTCTCCAACCCCTCATACTAGTTAATACAACTCCTTGCTACCTCAATTTACCTTTATATGTAAATATTATTTATTTATTTTATTTATTTATTTATTTATTTGGAAAAGTTAGAGGAAAATCAATAATTTTAATAATTTTAATAATTTTTCGATCCTTTTTTTTAAAAAAAAACTTGAATGATTGTCGATAATCAAAAAACAAAAAAAAATGTCCTGTTACGTATTATTTAAGGAAATAGTAGATTTTAAATCATTCGTTACCCCCTAAATAAACTTTAAATTACTTCAATCAAATATTTTCCCCTAATTCCCACCTCCTTTAATGGAGTAGTACGATGACGAAATTAAAAAAAAAAAACTTGATATTTTCAATGAACAACTTATAATCACGTGATATAATGATCAGTTATAATAATCAGAAATCAGGTATAAATGATTTCCTTTTCTCCCCAAAAATTATATTTATTTTGACCTATAACAAGTTAATTTACTTTTTATTTAAACCATTTTAAATAAATGATTTTATAAAAAGATCACGTGAAGTAAAATGTCGTATATCAAATTCAAATTATCGACATAATTATCACATCAAAAAAGTGTAGAATGAAAATGTGAAACATTACTGACGGGAAATTTCTATATCTGTATAGTTTATAATACTCCCTTTTACTTCAAAATAGATTTTCATAGTCCATGCGTTATATACGTTATATATAATATTGTATATACATAAAACTCATGTCAATTCAGGAGATATCAAGGATTTTCAAACTTCAGAAAGTCCGGAAAAATCAAGTTTAATAAAATAATCCATTCATATAATCCGGATTTCATCATAATTTTGACGCGTTAATTCACAAATTTATATAAATATTTATTTGATATATATATATATATATATATATCATAAAATCACTAAAAAAATCGAAGATTACATCATATGAAAATTTTTAAAAAAATGAAAAAAAAAAGGTAAAAAATTGGGCAATTCTTGAATTAAAATAACGTAATTAAATGATCGCAATAAAAAAAAAGGCGTCGATCATTAATTAGAAAAAAAGAATTTTTTGGTTAAAAAAAGGGTAGTTTAAAAAAAATTGTTATAATTATATAATTAGTTTAAAAAGATAATTAATTTTATGGCAAAAAAAAGTTTTAGAACGTAATACAAAATAAATTTTACTTTCCCAATCATTATTTCAAAAAGTATTGTTTCAACAATATATGGGAATTATTTTTTTTTTTTTGTCCTTCCCACTAATTATTTTCAAAATATTAATGTAAAATATTTAATAATGTATCATTTTTTTTTAATTCTTCTTTTACAATTATAAAATTTAATATAAAATAGGTTCGGGGAAATAATTTATGATGACCATACAATTATTTAAATAACGTTACAAAAATACAAAAATTAAAATTGGATAATCAATCTCGCATAAGGAATAAAAAGTCATTTGTTCAGCTCTTAGATTACACAAAAAGAAAATTGATTTCATTGGTGTCTTTAATTAAATTTTTATTTATCTTTTTTTTTTCCATGTAATTTTTTTTTAACTCTAAATACGTTCATCGTTGTCGGGTTTGTTGCGTTGTTTCGAACACAATATTAAAAAAATAAATATTTTTTTTTTTTTGACATTTTTTACACAAAAAATACAAAAAATTAATTGGTGTTCATTTCTTTACCATATGGGTTTCATAACATAATAATTGACTTTAATCGAATTGGTTAACTGTGTAAAATAACCGTTTAATCTTACTAAAACTAAATTAGGAAAAAAAAAAAAGAATCTAAACGCAAAGCAGGAGAATATATATATATATATTATTTCTTTGATCAGAACGAAAAACAAAAATATTTAACTAATAAAAATTCAATTACACGATTGTTTGTACACATGTAGTAATAATCCAATGTTTGAATGCCAAAACACCAATGGAAAGTGGCGCTTATTTAAAAAGTGAAGATCACTTCTGGAAAATGATAGCAAAAGTTTATAATAAAATATATATTATGATAACATTGGAATAAAAAATGACGATTACGCCATTTGTACTTTTATACCAATACTTTATTCTAAAAATAAAGATTTTTAACATATATAGATATCAACATTATTAATGCTTTTTTTGGCTTTTCGGAGTACTAATGATAATGATTCGTTGTGTTTCACTCCGATTAACTATTGAAAAATTTCATGCCACTCGGCCGGAATGATAATTGAAAGCGGCATGATTGAAAGGAAGAAACAAGAAAAAAAAAATATTTTTTTTTTTTTTTTTTTTTTTTTTTTAAAAAAAAAAAAAAAAAAAAAAAAAAAAAAAAGTTCTTTCTTTCTTTTTTTTTCTCACATCTTTCATTTTTTCTCACATTTTTCTCACACATCTTCTATCGAGAAAAGAATGAATTCTAAATTTCTAATTAAGGAAATTTTGATACGCAGTAATAAAATTTTAAAAATTCTTTATAACTGAAAGATGAAGGAGATGACCGATATTTTATTACTCACGAGGCGCATCATTTAATAAAACTACGATAATGAATTTTTTTTTTTGTCACTTAACCATAAAACCTAATTAAATTTGTTTATTTGTTTTTGAAACAACTAAGCAAAAGAAAATCATTTCGGTAAATTCCGCAAATCAAAATATAATTAATAATAAGCCCTAAAAGTCGACTAAAATCTTCAAGAGAGAGATTTTGCTTAGCTAAAATATGTTATTATTATTATTTTTAAGATCAAATAATAAAAAAAATTCTCCTTATTGGAAAATGGTTTGACTTAATAAGATTTGTTGTTTATTTTAGCCTTTTTGTTTCATAATTCAAATAATTTCTCCCGAAATAAATAATAGCCGAAGAATTAAAAGAAAAGCCGAGTGACAATAGTGTGACAATCCATGAATAATAATGTTTATTGTTGATTATTCCCCTATTTGATTCTAGACTTACCGAATCATATATATATTTTAATAATGGATTTAGTTAATTAAAAACCTAGAACTTTTGAACTTTGATAATTTGTTATATCACATGCACACGTTAAATTATTAGTAACATACACTAAGTAAAATACGTAGAAAAAATACCATTGTTTTGAATATAATTTTAAAGTTTTTTCATTGATTCTTTTACAAATTAAGAAATATTTTTTTCCCCAAAGAACAAAGAAAAATTTTAATTGGTTATTTGGTTTAAAAAAAAAAAAAAAAAGATAAAATAATTTTCTATAAAGAAAAAAAAAATAAAATATTTTGACCATTTGACTCATTTGACTCATTTGACTCATTTGACTCATTGACTTCTCCGTTTATTCCTATATCTCCCGATTCTCCGTATATTTCCCCCCGATGAACAACAATACAACAATAATTTTTTATTTTATGATTATGAATATTTTAACCAAATTTTTTTTAAAAAAAACAATTTCAATATATGTATATTCATTATTTCCGCTCAAATATGTGATTATGTGATATTATGAAATATGCATCTTGTACAAGAAAGGTAATACAAAGACAATAAAATTATTCAATTTATTCATCGGAGTATTTATTTATTTATTAATAGTAAACATATTATATTACATTTATCCAAAAGCATACATTTAAAAATTTCATTATCAATAACAATGAAAAAGTTTCCCGTTGAACAAAATCTTTTTACTTTTTATAGAAATTCATAGAGAAAAAATATCATGAAATGATATTTTTCTGATAATTTGTTCTATTGCATTTTTTTTTATGTCGGATTCGTAATTCCGAGATTTGTGTGATGATTCCGAACAACTGCGGAGTTTGCGCCAACTACGCGAAAACAAATCCAACAAATCATAGAAATGAGTTGAAGAATTAACCGTTAAAAGTTAAATCAAGTTAATCAAGTTTAAACATACTATATGGGTTATACGAATATATATAATATAAAAGATTTATTTGGTCAAGAAAGACAAATAAGCCACATATATTATTATATATTTTTTTAACAAAAATCAGACTCATTCAACTCATTCACCGATTATAATTTATTTATATTAATCTGCAAAGTCAATCAAAAAAAAAAAAAATGTAAACTTTAATTTATTTATTCAATTTTTAGAAATTCTTTAATATTTTTTTTTTTTTTCAAATCATCAAGAAAAGTAATCGAATTCTAAAAGTAAATCGATTCTTACTTCTTTACTCAAAAAAAAAAAAAAAAAATTCATAGTCATCTTTATTCGTTGAATAGTAAGTTAATTTTGTGTAATTTTAGTTTTGACAATCACATGTTTTTGTTCTTTGTTAAGGTTTTCCGTTTAAAGAAATTTTCAATAACATTTTAAAAATATATTATATATTATATACTTATTCAAAGTGATACCAAGCAAGATTATAAGTGTTTGTATATAAATTAAATTTAAACGAGTTGATCGTCTTGCCGTTAAAGTTATTAAATATGTTTGAAATAAGTGTAAATGTTAAAAAAGAAATAAATATATTAAAGGAACACCTGACACAATGAAATTTATTAAATTGGTCTTTTGAAGTTTTTAATTAATCCCAATACGCGAAATTTATTTTTTTTAGATCTTTTTCCTTGATAAGTTTGCTGTTTAATACATAATCTGAAACGCAAAAAAAAAAAAAAAATTTTTTTTTTTTTTTCCCACACAATCCTGCAATCCCATTTTTGATTTTATTAATAGTTACGGTAACATGTTGAAATCACATTAGTGGCTTAGAACTTCTTTTTTTGATTGATGATTTTGATTATCCCTCCCTTTTTTTTTTTTTTTTTTTTTTTAAAAATTTTTTTAAAAAAAAATTTTTTTTTTTTTTTTTTTTTTTTTTTTAAAAAAAAAAAAAAAAATAAATTATTTATACATTTTTATGTAAATAACTTTAAACCATTTAACTTTTAAATGTCGTTTGTCAATCGTTTTGTTATATTAAAAAAGGTGCTTATAAACCGCGGCAGGGAGTTACTTTTACCGTATTGAATTTTCCCAATTTATTAATTTTCAAGTATATTTTACTTTTTTATTATTTATTAATGTTGATATTTCAAACTATCAACTATCAACACCTTGCATATTTTATTGTTGATCTTTCTTTTTATTTACAGTATATGTATATTTATTTATTTATACATTACGTATTGTATTATAATTTATGCCATATAAATTTTATTTTAAAAAAATTCTCATTCATTATAAAATTTATGTACTCTATTCTATTATAAATAAATAAATAAAAAAAAAATTATTTCGGCCTAATAGATCCGCATTTACTTACCTCAAACATATAAATATGGCCCATTCTTCTAACTTTGATTCTTCACAAAATTTCGAAAAATAAATTTCTTTTAAGTTTCGGAACTTTTGTTTATTTATTACGAGATATTATTTTAACGTCTCTCACAAAAAAAAAAAAAAAAAAAAAAAATTTCTAAAAATTTAAAATATATTTTCTTTTTACTCTTTAAAATTTTTAAAATGGATACAGATTGGTGCATCATGTGTGATTCTCATTGCAATATTCCCGTAAGTATATATTATCTTGATTTTTGGTTTTTGTGTGTGTATCTTTTTTGATTTCTCAAAATATTTAAATTTTTTTCATTTTTCTTTTATTTTTAGGGAGCAATTTATTGTTCAAAGGAATGTGAACTTCAAGATCGTTTAAGTGCATATCCATCATTGACTTCCAGCTCGTCAATTTCAACTCAATATTCTTCTGGAGTTAATACAAAATTTGAAAGAACTACATCAGTTAAATTTCCATCAAAATCGGCTTCGATTCAATTTCCTAAAGTTCAACAACTTCAACAACAGCCAACATTGTTTTATCATCGCGGTCCAATGCCTCGTTATAAGCACACTTCTTCAAAAGCGTGTGCAAGTGCTAGTAACGTACGCGATAGAAAAGTGACCAAATCTTTATATGTTCAATAATTAATAATTTTTTTTTTTCATTTTTTTCATAAAAATCATCACTTTTTTTTTACATTTTACTTTTTTTTAAAAAAAAAAAAAAACTTCATCCATTACATCATTGTTTTTAATATTTCATCCAAAAAATTTTTTTCTAACGCATTATTTTTTAATATTTTTTTTTTTTTTTTTTTTTTTTTTTTTGTTATTTTTTTTTTTTTTTTTTTTTTTTTTTTTTAAAAATTTTTTTTTTTTTTTTTTTTTTCTTGTTTGAGAGTGAACTTTTTATTTGTCCATTTATTATTTAATTATGTTTGGTGGAAAGGCGAGTTTTTAAGGTTTATTTAATTTTTTTTTTTTTTTTTTTAAAAAAAAAAAAAAAAAAAAAAAAAAAAAAAAANTTTTTTTTTTTTTTTTTTTTTTTTTTTAAAAAAAAAAAAAAAAAAAAAAAAAAAAGTAAAATTATTTGTACATAAATCAATTTGCTTTATTTGAACAATTTTAGAAAAACGAGACAACACTTTTATTAGCTCTCTGAACTTTTTTTAAAAAAAAAAGCGAAGAAATTATACATTTTTTAAAAAAGACATTTTTTTTTTAATGAATATTTTTTATTTACTAAAAAAAAAAAAAAAAAGTTTCCCTTTAATTATATTATTATTATACATAGAAAATAAAAATATTCATTGTACATAGAATTGATTTAACTATATTTTTTTTCTTTTTCTTTTTTTTTTTTGTTATTTTTCTTATTAGTCAGATTTTCTCCCCCCTCACTTTTTTTTTTTTTATCTTCTTAGCAATTTAAAAAATTTTTATATATAAATAATAATATATATATATATATAATATATACGGCATATTAAAAAAAAAAAAGCAAAATAATTAAATGCTTAATAAAAAATGAGAATTTTTTTTAATAATAATAGTATATTTTTGATCTCATGAGTGTGGGCTGTTAATTTTTTTTTTTTTTAATTAATATAATAATAATAAATTTATTACGATAAAATTATTTTATTTTATAAAAAAACTTTAAAATTTTCTAAAATAATAATTATTTTTTTCGTGGCGCAATAATTGTAACAAAAACAAAATTTAATAATCTTTTGATAATTATTATTACTCTTTTTTTTACTTTTTACCGATTTATTTTATTAACCAAGAATTACGTAAATCGTTATTAAAGAATCGTACTATTATTTATAATAACCTGCAAAAAACTTGTTATATTAATTTTGAGCGAGTCATACGCGCTTTTTTCCTTTATACTTTTGCGTATCAAGGGTAAACAACAAAAAACTTTTTTTTTCCCTTACACAAGGTTTTCCATAAATTTGGCAATCCTTTTTTTTTTCAAAACTATAATTGTCAAAAAAAATCAGGTTTTTATTATATATTGACATATTAGGATGAGTAATACCATACTTATACATTTATACGGTTAATATGAAATATGAAATTCAATTTTATTATATACAGATATGAAACAGATCGATAATAAAAAAGGCTAATTTTGGTTTCAAAATAAAAAAAAAACAATGAAATATATGTTGATGATGAACCTGGATGACCTGATTTTTAATCATGTGATGTATTGATTTTTTTTTTTTTATAATGCCACGTTTTGGTTTAACAAATGTTTTTGAATAATTGCTGATGTAATTCCTTAATTTAGAAAGTTCCTTCCCAAGTTTAATTTATTATTGTCTTTCTATTCATCTTTATTCAATCTATTCAATCTATTCAATCTATTTCATGCCAATAATGCACTCCACAATGTATGATTAGTTATAGAGGAAAACCGATAAAGCGACCAACTCGTGAAAAAAAATGGGGACCGAATATGCGATGAGTCATAATATCAATCTCAAAATATATGTTATGACTCACATTCCTTATAATGTCATAATTTCATAATCTTAATGAAAATTATATCCAAATTAATATAAACGATCCTCTTTATTTATCTTAGGTTCTAAATACGCCTTAAATGCAGTAAAATGTTGGTAGTTTATAGCGGTTTTTTTTTTTATACATACATTTAATATAAGCATTTGATACGGTTAAGGGGTGGCAAAAACCTGTTTGGCGTACAGAGTATTTTTCATTTACGAGTTTATAATATCATCAAAAATAAATTTAATTTCCTTATTATGGTATTTTGATTTTTTTTAAAATATACAAATTTATTTTATATTTGTTTGTTTGGGGTGTAATTGCAGGAGTCTTCTGTTGTGTTGGGATGTTGGATGATTTTTATTTTAACAAACTTTGGCATATTTTTTTTTTTTTTTAAAAAAAAGAGATATTTAATTTTTTTTTTTTTTTTTTCTTACATGATTTACTCCCGCCAATTGTGGCCCCTTCACCTGAATAACAATAATGATCGATAACAGATGCAAAATAATTTTAATACTTTTTTTTTTTTTTTTTACCGATCTTTTATTAAAATAATTTTGTTCAAAAAATAGATATTAAGTTAACTTATTAAGCCATATAATAATAAAATGAACGAATTACGATTTAGGTTAAGTGTGATCTTTCATATCAGCGAATCAATTATTGGATAGATGAAAAATTTTAAATATTTTTATATAAATTTTTTTAAAAAAAAATTAAAGTTTTTTGATTTTTTTTTGAAGGTATTGTTTTCAATTGTGTAATTTTTAATTTATTTGACTACTTGAACATTACATATTAGTACATACAATACGTACATAAAAAAAAACATTAATATTTTTATTCGTCCCAACAAAAAAAAAAATGTAAAAAAAAAAATATTGTAAAAAAGTAAAAAAAATAAAATAAAATTTGGTAAAAAAAAAATTGTAAAAAAAAAAAAATTTGTAAAAAAAACCATTGTAAATATTGTAAATAAAAAAAACATTTGTAAATAAAAAACATTGTAAATAAAAAAAAAATACATTGTAAATAAAAAAGCATTGTAAAATAATAAAAAATACATTGTAAATAAAAAAATATAAAAAAGAAATATTATAAAAAAAAAAATATATAATATTAAAAAAAAAATATTGTAAAAAAAAAAATATTGTGTAAAAAAAATAAAAAATATTTTAAAAAAAAAATATATAATATTAAAAAAAAAATATTGTAAAAAAAAAAAAGTTATTTTTGATTCCATTTTAGATTTGATACGGTTACTAATTATATCTTATTTATCTTATTTATATTATTTTATCTTATTTATCTTTACTTATCTTTATTGAAAATGGACATATATATTTTTTTTTCTTCTTTCTTTCTTTCTTCTTTTCCTGTGTTTCATTACCCCGAAAATAATTATCCTTATAAATAATCTACCCATGTTCATAAACAATAATTATGAGCACGTTTTTTATATTGTACACACTATACACTACACATAAATGTTTATATTTATATAAATAATATAATTTTTTTATTATTTTTTTATTATTTTTATTATAATAAGTTTAAACTTTTTAAGGGAAATTAAATTTCAACACATGTTATTCCTTTGATTGTTGTTATTAAGGTTTTTTCTTTTGTTTTTCTTTCAGAAGAAAGAAAAAAAGAACATTGTTAAAAAAAAAAGTTTATAAATAGGCAATATAATAAATAATATGATTAAATATTGTATGATTTAAACTAAAATAAATATAGGTAGTATATACCATTTTTTTGCTATAAACCCTAAAACGGCCGTTTTACGGTCCAAAATTTTGCCTGCAATTTTTTTAGCCTAAATGCTGTAAATACTGCTAAATGTTGTTAATTATCCTTTATTTAAAAATTCTAAAAATCAAAAAAAGGTTAGTATAAATTCTTGTCCAATCATATTGAGATTCATCACAGTGTTAATCAAATGACGAAATGTCGTGAAACCATCCCGAAATCTTGTTGATTTAAACATCTTTTTTCATGCATTAAATAAAAAATAGAATTATTGAGAATAAAATACAACATTTTTTTTTCGTCGTACAAAATAATACGTGGGAAAATGTCACCTGGTTGATGCGTTTTAGAATTAATGCATCAAAATGTTCTGAATTTCAACTGTTTAATTATATTTGATTTTTAATACTACAAAGAAAATGAACATCTTTTACATCTTTTTTCAAATCAATTAATGCTTGTTATATATTTTTTTTTTATTACTGGTTCAAGCATCATGTGTTCATGTTTGAAAGACAAATGATATTCAGAAGTTATTTTACTAAAAAAAAAAATAAATAAATAACGTAAAGATAAATGCATCGTTACATTTTATACATAAACATTATGGTAAATACTTTTTTTTATTTGCTCGATTTCAATATCAAATTACATAAAAAGTTTATCAAGAAAAAAAATATATATATAAAAGATGATATTATTTTAAAAGAAACGATAAGCTATTATATAAATATCGTGATACGTTAAATGCAGATTACATAACTTGATAACGGAAGATGCATACTTTAAGAGAACAAACTTTCCATAAGTTCATATGCTTATCTAATTTATTAACCTAGTATGAATTTCATTTATTCCGAATATTTGAAATTTGAATAAAAAAGTACTGGAATATTGAAAATTATCGAAAGCGAATCAATTTTTTTAAAAAAAATTAAAGTTAGATATGATGCAAATAATTTGATTTAATCGGATTACATGTTATTGGTTTATCTTAACTATTGATTAAATTGGTTATCTATTGGTTGTTTAAAAATATACCTCAGCTAATCTGTTTATACTGGAATTATAGTTACTGATCTTTTAACAAATCTTTTTTATTTTTTTAAAATAATTTTTTTAAAAAAAAAAATATTAATTGATGAAGTATTAATCTATTTTTATATAAAATTTCAATAATAAATTAAGACATTTAATTCTAAATTTTCAGAATTATATTTTCAAAATTAAAGTAATAATAAAACTTTTTATAATATACAGTAATAGTTTAAATTTAATAATAATACAAAATTAGACTGGTCATATATATTTAGAGTACTTAAAGGTAATACTGAATTAACAAAATTTTCAGAATATGAATTAAATTCATTAAAGTCAAAATTCAAACAGAAGAATTACCAACACTTGATAATTTAATTAAAAGAAAACCACATGTTTATAGTTTTAAATGGAAATGTCCTATATGTTTAAAAGATAATGAAACTTATTCACACTTGTGGAAGTGTGAACATTTAGGACAAGTAAACCAAAATATGATAGATAAATTACAACAATATATACAAGATTTAATATTAGCTAGTAATAATCAAGAAGAAAATGTAAATTCTAAGAATATTCTTAAAGAAATTTTACTCTATAGAATTTGAAACTTTCAGTTTTATTGAAAAGATCATTAGGTAAATTTTTAGGTAAATCTTAACAATCACCTAAAATTTTGGTTGTATTATTATTTGTAATAATGATATAATTGTTTAGGTGATAAGTCAACTTTTTTTTCAGAAGAGTAGTCTTTTTTCATAATTCTTAATTCTTATATTATATTTTTCTTATTTTATGTTTAATGTATATAAGTAGATGTAGTTATATTAAGATAAGATCACATCTATATAAATTAATAAAAAAAAAATAATAATAATTTATAGTTTCAGTATATATAAATATGTGTAATTTTACTTGACGTAGAGCTCAAATTATTGGATTATCATCATTAGCATAAATCCAAAGAAAAAAAATTCTTCCTTAAATAATGAGAAGGTCTTCAAATAATATATTTTATTTATCTCTACAAAATCATAGTATTACATATTTTAATACTATTAAATTATAAATAAAAGGATATCCAGTACATCTATTTACTGGCAAGTTATAAAATTTTTTTTGTTAACTAATATTTGCAATAATATTTAACAGTTTTATATTAATTAAGTCTATACTTAATAATAAAAATATAATACTTAAAAATTTTTTAACTTCTTAAAAAAAATATAATTTAGAAAAAATAAACTAAAAGTTATATTAAATTACTAATCAGATTTTTTAAAAAATATTTATATAAAAAGTTATAAGTATTTGAAATTATATAATCAGCCTAAATTTAAAACAAAATATATTAGCTAAAACTTATAATAATTTGACCTAACTTCATATATTATGATAATACCAATCCAAATTATTATAATCTAAATTAAATGTAATTTTTTTAAAAAAAACTTTTTATTAATATATGATTTTTATAAAATAATAGTTGCATTTTTATTGCTGAAATCTATTTTTTCTTATATTTTATCTTATTTATAATAAAAAATTTTAAAAACTGCATTTTATTAGTACTTTATATAAGAAATCCCAGTTTTTTATTAGTTAAATTTCAGATCACATGATATAGAATCGGCCAAATAAAATCATATAATTATTGAATATAGACTTCTGGCAGTACATTAGTAATTTTTTTAATATTTAATTTCATTTTTCAAATAATACTTTTTATATAAACTTATTTATCGCTATTTTTGAATTAATATGATCAGGTAATTTGTTATTAATTATAATTATTTTAATGAAAATACTGAAAATAACTAAAACTAATTTTTAAGTAATTATTGATTAATTATTCATTATCTGTATCTCTAATTATTTTCCTAATTTAGTACATACTAATATAATAAAAAATATTATGCAAAAAAAAGTTTTGCGTCAATTGAAAATTATCAGTTCAAATAATAGAACTCAATTGCAAATACCTTTTAGATACATGTTATACTTGTCAAAAAATACTTATACTGCTTTGAATTTTCTTAATCAGAGCCATGTAAATGTAATAAAAATAAACCATATAGGCCAATTCTTGGAATTTAATTTTTTTACACAAAAATAATTTATTAAAGCAAATATAAATTATTATTTATATAAGAATAATAATTTTATACTAAATAATGCAAAAAAAACTAATTAATTATATAATTTTTAATTTTTTTTTAATATAAGATATCATTAAAATTTAATAGATCAAATATAACTCTCATGACAAAATCATTGATAATTCTTCATAGAAATAAGCTATGGTAAATAAATTTATATTCATTTGAAAGAGAAAATCAAGATCTATCTAATGAATCTAAAATCAAGTGAATTGAATCACTAGTTGTTCAGTAATCACATTCAGTATATTTATTGAATTTTAT
>QZLH01000345.1:81677-94406 GCA_003833135.1 Oehlia diaphana | reverse complement strand
AAAAAAAAGAATATCTTATTATTCATTTTACAACTATTTTACATCATAATTATTTTTTATTTGCATGTATTTTTTACAAAGAAAAAACAATAAATTAAAGCTAAAAATTATGAAAAAATATATCTTTTCTATGTATATAAAATATTAAGTTTTTTCTTTTACTTACCACTTAAAAATAACTGCTATACATGCTTATAAACTTTTTTGTCACATTTAATAAAAGTGAATAGAAAAATGAATGGAAAAGTGATGGGCAGTGATGGGAAAAAAGAAGTGGTTATTACCGTTGCTTTTGAATATTAATTAAAAATTTTTTTTTTATTTTTTATTAAATTAGAGTTACATAAATATGTAACACATATTTAATTTAGATTTGTGTAATGTTAATCTTACTAAAATATTGAATTTTTATAAAAATCTTAATTTAGCTAATTCCAAAAATCGGCACATATGCAATTTATAAGAACTAAAAATTAAAACACACATAACAAATATATTAATATATTTTTAAGTTAGATTCATTATTTCTGAAAGCAAATAAATTTTGTTTGATACTAATGAAAATATAGTTATAATAGTAACTTTAAAAAATCATTTTCTTATACTTTTTATAGTACTTGTAATAGTAAAGCTTAATGGTATAAAAGTATTAATAAGAAAACTATCAAGCTTAAATAAAAGAAAATAATAATAAAGTTATTCTAAGTAATTTATCAAATGAAAAAGAAGTTGAAAATGTTGATAAAAAAGAAATCATCAAATATTTTCTTTGATGAGTAATAATTCTAAAAAGGGAGAAAATGTTAATGATATAGAAATTGGTTATAAAGAAAATGATTTTGAAGAAATAAAAGTATAGATAATTGTTAAAAGTAATAATATAAAGGTACAGTCAACCCTTGTTATAATGAATCCTAGGTTTTAGATTTTAACTTCGCTATAGGGATATAGTAAAGACTTTAAAAGATTTGATTAGTTAATTTATTATAACAAGGGGAAATTTATTATAGTTGTCTGAAAAATTTACTATATCAAAGGTTCGCTATATCAAGGTTTGAATATTCTATATCAAAGGTTCGCTATATCAAGGTTTGAATATTCCTATAGAGAAAATTTTGAATATTGAACCTGTTAGATATAAAAAAGTTGGAAATAATAAGTTCAATAGTTTTTAAAAAAAAGTCAAATTAAAAGATTATATAATATCATATAAGATAGTAAATGTATATGAATCTTCAAATAAATTTAAAGATAAATCAGATTTTTAAAAATTTATTAGTGAAATAATTCTAGTAATGATAATAATTATAAGAGATAATTTGATAAAGAAAAAAAAAGTTATATAATAAGGTAAAGTTTTTTATGTAACTTATCATGTAATAGTATATAACAAATGAATTTTTAATATTTACTATTTCTTAATGTTCTGATGAAAGTGAAGTTTCTTTTAAAGAATTGCAATATACAAAGAAAAAAAATTATGTGCCATTTGTAAAGAAGATTTATCAAAGAAAAAGAGAGAAAGGTCCAAAGTAATTTTTATTTTATATGAAATGTATAAATGTAATTTACATATAACATTATATTTTATTCAAGATAATTGGTATTTGCAACTCAATCCTCCTAGATTGCAACTTTAAGTACAAGAAATAATAAGTTTTTCAATGTAAATATTATTTTCAAATAAAAATAATGATATTTTTATTTAGATAAATAAAGAAGCTACCTATAAAATGCCTTCATCTTATTTAATATTTGATGCAAAATCAAGTGTATTTATAAATAAAAATAATTTGATAACACAAATACAAGTAAGTCAAACATTATCTATTACTTCTGCTTCTATTATAATTTAATTATCATCACAACTTTATCCAAATTTTCAAGAACAGTTAACATTATATAGTTCTAATAATACAAATAGTAGTATTTCATTAGCATCATCAAATACATTACCTTTAATTGGTAAATTTTTCCATAGTTTAAATTAAAAATATAATTGTAATGTATATTCTAATTTTAAAATTACTTTCCTTGAAGAAGAAATTACTGTAGATATAATAAAAAATTTACAGATGATCAATTGTAAAAATTAGGAATAATAAAAATTGGGTGGCAAAAAAGTATCAAATACATAGCTTAACAATTTGAAATATATTAGAATTTTTAATAATAACAAATAATAATAAAATTTGATATTTTTCTATAAATAGAAGCTGTATATTTTATTTTTTCTAATAAATCAATTTTTAAATAAAATTTTTTAAACTAATTATTCTAAATATAAATTGATATTTCAAAATATAATTTTGCTATTTAAGGTGTAAATTGATTATATGCAACTAATAATACATATTTAGAATCATTACAAACTTTTATAAAATTACAATTATATTTAATCCATGATTTTATGATTAAAAATGCAGTTTCAATAGAGTTAAAGTCAGAAGAGGACCTCAGATATCTAATATAGAGGTCATAATGAACTTTTGGTCAAAAACACTACTTTTTATTAAAACTCAAAAAAATATTTTTTGTAAATATCTCAGCATCTAGTGATTCAATTTTGATAAACTTTTTTTTATTTTGTAACTCTCATTTGGCTCTACAATTTAAAAAAAAATTCATTAAAATTGAACTATCAGATATTGAGATATTTACAAAAAATGATTTTTTGAGTTCTTAAAAAATGGGCCAATTTGCTAAAAGTGTGACTTATGACCTGTTTTAGAGATATTTGGAATCTTGTTAGGAGAATAAGGTAAAAGAAAAATAACACAACATCTTAATTTCTTTAATAAAGCTACTAATTCATTATCATAATAGATTTTTGCATTATCCATTACAATAACATTATTGTCTTTTGGATATATATTCATTATTAGTATTTAAAATAGCAATAAATTTATCAATCACATTATAAAAATAACTCAAATTCTTATAATTAGCATAATTATTACTTATAACTTAATCATGAATAAAATTAACAAATTTTTTTTTGTTATAAGATTCTTTAAATATATTAATAGCAATAAATTCTTCTATTATTGTAAGTGTAGGTAAATATATTATTTTTCTTATATGAAAACTACTTTTTTTTGAGCAGGTGTATTTCTGAGAAATATTCATATAAATGTGACAAATTTCTTTTATCTTTCAGTTAGCACTTTTATCAATAAAAATAAACTAAATAATGTGCTTATACAATTTCATTCATTTCTAATACTGCTTTTTGCAACTATATATAAAAATTTTTTTAGATAATTTACATCAATTACTTACAAACACACTATAAAATATAATGTTTTACCTTTTTTCAAGTAATTTCTAAATATTAAAGTGATCTCCAAAGAGCTGCAATAAATGCTTTTTTTTCTGTTAGACATCCTATTTTATATATCAATAATTAATTTGTCTAAGTACCAGTCTACTTTTTTTTTGATAAGATTTCTTAAGTATAGTCATGTTCCTTCTACTAAATAATTTTCTTTGACTAGGTATACCATATACCTTAAAAGAATTTATAATAAATGTTTAACAATTATATCTCTTTTTTATTTTATTTACAATACCTTTACTTATATACAGTGTATTAGTAATATTTATAGTTAACAAATCATTAGCATAAAGGTAAATTATATGCCAGTATAGATCTTTATTAAATTCTTGAAATATAGTTGAGTTTGCCAATAAAAAGTAAAAACTTTTGTTACAAGTTATATTTGTAATTATTTGTATTATTTATAATTTATAGAATCAGAATACATTAGTTTATATGTTACCATTAAAATGAATGTGATCACAATAAAAATTATATTGAAGGTGATGTAACAGTAGCTTAGATTAAATAATTTTTGCTACTTTATATATATATATGATAGTTATTTTTGTAATTTTGAAATCAATATTTTTATTTATATAGCAAAAATATAGTTGATCACATTAATTTAAAAACAGTAATAATTTTAATATATTTAATATAATTTATCTTAAGTTTTAGATAATTGTTTTTTATAATAATTTTTTTTATTTATTTAATATTATATTAGATTTTTATTTGCAAATTTTTTACAATTAACTTATTAACTTATTAACTTATAAATTATAAATTAACTAATTTTTTATATATTTGTAATAATAATAATAATTTTTTATATTTAACTTAAATTAAATTTATTTTAAAAAAATATATATTATATAATAAACTAATATTGCTAATAGCAGTTATAGTAAATATTACAAAGTATAAATAATATTACATTATTATTATATAATTTTTGATCAAATAAATTTTACTATATAATAAACTATTATCCTAATTTAAGCCATTTTAAACTATTTTTACAATCAGTATATAATAAGTAAGAAATTAGGGAAAATATAATTACACTTGTTTTATATTATTCATTAATTTTAAAAAATATTTTATAAATTCATATATTTTATAAAATTAATTTTATAATTGCAAATAAGTATAATCATATATTATTGCAGAGAATTAATATTGATTTCAAATAGAATTATTTGATAAAATTTATTTATATTTTAATATTTTCTTAATACCGTATATTATAGATTATGGTACTCTGAGTATCTTGTAAAAATTGGAAGTTTGATCCTATATCTCCAGATACTAAACAAAACTTAAAAATTCTAATATCTTATGATCTTTTAGTCCAATTTGAGCAGTTATTTTTTTTTATTTTAAAGAGCTTAATGAGAGCTATCAAACAAAAAAAATGGCTCAAATTTGATTACTGGATTATGAGATAAATACAAAATACCTTTCTGAAAATTATAAAATTCTATGAAATTGTTCAAAAGGAATAGTATACTATGGTTTGCAATATATGGTATTTCTTTGATAAAGTATTAATAGATTGAATTACTGAACCAATTTTCAAATGCTAAAACAGTTTCTAAAATTGCACTAATATTTTAGGCAAAAAAAAACTATTAAATTCATATATTCTTTACTGTAAATCCTAAGAAAGAGATCTTTAAAATGAATTTTATCCAATTAGCAATAGTATTTACTGAGACTGGTGTATGTAATTCTTTTATAATAAGAAAAAATGCATGCCTTTATTTATATTATTAGGATAATTCAATTAAAATTTATCTGTAATATTTAAAAAAAAATAATAAAAATGCTAGAATGGTGGTTATTTAGAATAGCTACTATAAGTTTTTATAATGTAATAAATAATGATATAATATATCCTCTGCTATTAAATTTTATAATAAATGTGTGCTTAACTTTTTTTTTTTTAAAAAAAAAGGAATAGGTATTAATAAAACAAAAGTATTTGAATTTATAATAAAAAAACCAAAAGAGAAAATAGTTTACAAAATAAATCTTTTATTATAATACTAAATTAAATAGTATAAAACTAATTTTAACCAGAGTGATTTAATCTGGATGATTTAACCTACTAGTAAATTTTATATAATTATATAATTTTGCCCAAATTTTCAAAAAAAATTTATTACAATTAAAATTGATATTATTAAGAATGTAAGAAAACTTGATCATTATGCTTTATAATATCCAAATAAATAAAATCTATATAAAGTAAAATGAATAATAACAAAAATAATTTTTTTTTTTTTTAAAAAAAAAAATGATTGATGTAAATATAAGTTCTAGGAAGGTGATTTACCCAGGTTATTTAACCCAGGAGGCAAGTTAATTAATAATAGTAATTTTAAATATTTAGTATTAATATTAATTAGAAAATGAAATTCCATTTAATATATTTATAATTATAAAAGTAATTTAGTTTTTTAATTGTACTTTAAATAACAAAAATATAATAATAAAGTTTCAGTTTTCAGTTATTTAATAATATTGTAATAAAATAATAATAATGTTCGCATCTGCAGGAGGTCTTAACGGCTTAACCTTAATTACGTTTCTGTAGCGCGAAATCTAACTAATAAAATAAGATTTATGGGAACATTAAGAAAAAATGAAACTGAAATAATTCAAAATAATAAAATTTCGGGTCTGGTACGAAATCCCGACAGGTACGAAATCCCGAACTCTAATGCTGGTCAAACACATCACGTGACACTGCATAACTCTGCATAACGCGGGCCATTTGTCGGGATATCGTACCATTCGGGATTTTGGACCGTCGGGATTTTGTACGGGTCCCTAAAAATTTCTATTGGATAGTATTTTATATTTTAAATTGATTGTTTAAAAATATTTTTTTTTAGTTATAGATTTAATATATTTAGCAATTCTTTTAATTCTACTTATGTTTAGGGCTATCTACACGTTGATATTCTCAATTATCACATGATGCCAGAAAGAAATCAGCTAATATGCGGCGCATAATGAGTTTACCTCTCAGAGTTATGCAAAATTTCCTGCTAGAATTAATTTATACATGACTTTCGGTATCATGCTGATTAAATAAATTACAGTTTGTCAATATAAATATTTGATATATTATAGCTTAAATCTTACAAAAGGATTTGTTTCAATTAAATATAATTTATCTTACAAAAGGATTTGTTTCAAGTTAAATATAATTTTTGTTCTCATTATCGAAAAATGATTCCATACCTCTACGTTATCTTTTTAATGATAATTCAGCTATTGATGCTTCATTTACATACATTTACATCTAAAAAGTCCAATTGCAAATAAGAAATCACATTTTTGAATGGAGACGGTCATATAATTCTAAGCCGTAAAAAATCACAACAGATCGAAAATATTTAATACTTATATTTAGTACGACCGCATGATTTCAAATTCCAGAAATTACTAGCATGGTGAACTAAAAGATTTTGATTTGTCATAATGATTGCCAAGCTTTTAATGTTGACAAGATGATGAATATACAAATATGGCGAATAATAAAATTCTTACTCATCAGATATTCAGATTTACGATAAAATAAATGAATATGATAATCATGCTCAAAGCGAAGATATGAAAATTAAAACTTTGACACGAGTAATCTGCGTAGGTCAATCCCATAATTTTAAAATTTTATACAAGTAATTATAGAATGCTATGACTAATACTCATACTTACCTGGCGCGGCATCTCTGTTATCAATGAAGGCAAAGATGCGGGTGGTGGCTGCTGGCATTGCACTGCGCCAGAGGCTATTGCTCCGAACACTCATAAGGGTGTTTCGAGCGCACAATTTATGATTGTTGGGTGATCATGGTTCGCCGGGATTACCCTTAAATTCTATTTAAATAAGCAGGTTGGGTGATAAGTGATAAAAGGAAAGCGGATATAGTGATGACAAATAAAATAAATATCATAAATATATATTTTTGTAAATAATGCAAATAAATTCATTGTTTGTACAAATTCTTTTTTGTGAAATTTCTCCTTGTGGCCCTTGTGGTCCTTGTTAATAATAATATAAATTCCATTGAAATTGAAAATTTTTCTTTAATTTTCTCATTCTTCGTTTCATTAGTTTTATTATAAAGTAATATGAACTAATACAAGTCTTGATTCACGTCATTTTGTCACAATCTAACTCCAAGTCAATCAGGTGATAATCATTTTCATGTGTCATTATTTATTCATTTTTCAAACTAGTTGCTAAAATAAAGTTTTTCTCGTTTTTTCTTTAGTGAATTCACACGATCTTTCAAATGACGAGCACCAATAATTTATGTAAAAGTAATTCTGAGAGCGGTCTATTCGAAAACTCTTGCGGGAGTTCAAGTTCTGTAGAATATGAAGGAATGAAGTATAAGTGGGAGCAATTTAGAAACACGACTGAAAGTAATGATAATTTTGCGGAAGAATTTATAAACGAAGCAGAATTTGAAAAACCGCCTCAAGAACCTAATATTGAGAGTAATGATGATAACGTATCAGAAGATAAAATGTGTCGTATATGTTTTGCTGGAGCCGAAGAAGAAAGTAGTCTTGGTCGTCTAATTTCGCCGTGTCTATGTAAAGGAACTATGAGGGTAACTATAATGATAATTTTATTTTACACGTTTTTTAAGTATTTATTTTAATGTATTGACTTATATTATATCAATTTAAAGTATGTTCATGTGGAATGTTTAAATCAATGGAGATTAAGAAGTCAAAAAAAATCCAGTTTTTTTCAGTGTGATGAGTGTAAATACAAATATGCGTTCCGAAGAACAACAATAGCTAAATTTGCTACTAATGAATGTAAGTGAAAAAAGTTACAAATTTATTTATTAATTCTTGAATGAGCAAATTCTCACTAATTAAATTTGTTATAAATATTATTATTTTGAATTGTCCAATAAGTTGTTCTTACACTTGTTACATTATCATTCTTTGTATTTTGTGTTTTCATGGGAGGTTTTCTTGCAAAATTTCTCCTTTATCTTTATCCTATCTCGGGCGATTTCGAAGATGATAATGATATTGAAGATGATGAAGAGCCATTATTTAAAGAACCTATAACAATAGCAACAATATTTACTATTGATTATCTTCATGTCACGTTAGGGATTATGCTTGTGGGTATTATAGGATTTATACAATTATTATTTTCTATAATGTGGTTTGGTCCAATTCCTTCATGGAATACTTTTAGGTTCGGACCAACCGGAGGTAGTGTTGGAAGAGGACGAAATGATGGACTAGCGGGTATTTTTATAAGTGTTATTGTAGTAGTAGGCGTTCTTAAAGCTGTATGGGGAATGTATAAATTGGTTAGAGGAGCAAGTAGAAAATTATTGGAAAGAGTCGAATTAACAATTCTTGAAGTGAACGAATCGTAATTGCAATTTTAGCTATCTTTGCTTAAACTATGATCCTAAGTTATTTATTTATTTTTCATAAGTAAATTTCTTTATTTACACTTCAAAACAATGATAATTGCAATTTTTGTTTAGTGATTTGATAAATATTTTACTACATTCCTTTTTTTGGAGAATCTAAAGAATAAATTTATTTTTAGTGATTAGAATAGTAGATAATCATGAGCATGTGATATTTGATCGCCGTATCACGAGCATATCAATAATTCAATATAAAAAAAAAAGCATTTTTTTAGCTTTTCATTATTTTTTTTTAAAAAAAGTTTAAAATGACAACCACAAATGATAAAGAAAACTTTGTTAATTCATTAATTATTAAATATGTAGATGCATTAGATATTGAAAGAGCATTTCAATTAGAATCTGAAGGTTTTAACATTATTCAAATATTATTTTTATTAAAATAATGAATAAAGACCTTTTTTTTCATAATTTAAAAATTTTAACATAGGATATCCACCGGAAGAAGCAGCAACGTTAGAAACATTAAAATATCGACAAAAAGTGGCACCAAAATTATTCTTAGGCGTATACATTCCATCTTCATCTTTATCACCTTCACCACAATTAATTGGTTATATTGTATCAACATCGACATTATCCGAAACATTAACTCATGAATCAATGACTTTACATGAAAATGAAGGCAAAACTGTTTGTATACATTCTGTTTGTGTAGATAAACGTTATAGAAGATATGGCGTTGCTACTAAATTATTAAAAGAATATATAAGTTTACTAAAGAAATCTGATAACGAAGTAAAATATAAAAGATGTGCTTTATTAGCTCATGAATATTTAATACCTTTATATCAAAATGTTGGATTTAAATTAATTGGAGAAAGTGAAATTGTTCATGGTAAGAAATAAAAATATATATTATATCTCTTTTCATGGAAAAAAAATTGTTAAAAAAAATAATTACAATAACTTTTTTTTTATTATTATTAAGGACCTGAGAAATGGTTTGATTTAGTTATGGAATTTTAGGAATTAATAATTATTTCTAAGTATTAAATACTTTTGTTTAAAAAAACATCTCTTTTTTTTTTAATCTGTTTTTTGTTCCTCTTTTTCTCCGATTAAAGTTAACCAATTCATATATTCAATTTTAACAATATCTTTAACGGATGAATTATCCCTTATATATAAATATCTAGCTAAACGAGACTCAATAATTATTTTAAATATGCCTAAAGGTCTAATTATTTTTTCTAATAAAATATACCAAAATATTGCAAAAGTTAACCCAAATATATTACCAACTATTACTTGTTTTGTTGTATGATAAATTAAATATACCCTAAAATTGATGATAATTGATGATTTTTAAGTTCCCTGTTTGTGAAAAATTCAAGACAGAAAAAAAAAAATAAATTACCTTGAATATGAAACTAAACATGAAAATATTATTAGTCCAAGAATTATTGGAAATTTCCGAGAATTATTATGGAAAGTAATTCTATCATATTGGTAATTATTGGTAATAATAAAAAAATTAAATGAATGAATAATTATCAAATCTTTTTATTTAAATCAACTTACTTGTGATACAAATAAATACTAGCAAAAGTAGCAAAATAAGAAATAAATTGAGCATGAGAAGATGGCATTCCATATCCTGAGCCAAGTTTATCTATATATACATATATTAATAAAGTATTTCTTTAAAAATCCATCATTTGTCTTTAATTATACATGCCATTAGGTCTTTTTTCCTTTATCCATTTTTTCAATCCAAAATTTAACATTTCACAAAATAATTGACCAAAAAACATATTAATCATCATCAATTCTCTTCTAGCAACAATAATACTAACATAACTTATTAAAATAATTAAAGGTGATAAAGTTATATACGCATAAGTATATGAAAGTGGGTCTTTTGGATTAAATTCTACATGTGTTAATGAAAGTGATGATAGTGATTGTTCTGACAATGGTTCTTCTAAATGATTATGATGCGACATATTGACTCAAAAGATAAAAAAGATTAAGGGAAAGACTTTGGGCCTTTATATAAATTAATTTGTTGTTGTACAAGTAAATTCATTCACGTGCCAAACTAATCCGTTCATTTTATATAGTTAATCTTCACGTGATTCACTTAAAAAATAGCGTCCTTAATTATTTTATATATCTAAGAAAAAACGTATATATACATCCATCATTTTAATATCATTATTCTTGACTAAATATCCTAAAAGACCTAATTGTCCTAGAATTATCATTGTCTATATCATCACCTAAATCGGTCGAGCTAAAACTTCTCTTCATACCTTTAACTCGATTTTCCCCAAATCTAACCGCTTCTAGCCTTCTCGATATATCTTCATCGGGTATAAGAGATAAGCCCGATGCAGATACAGATACAAAAGATGAAGATTCATGAACTCCTATGTTATTAATATTATTTGTACTATCAGCTTGAGAATTAGACATACTAGAAATTTCTCTGTTGTCTACATTATTGGTATTTATCCCATCAACATTAAAAGGATTTAAATTATGATAATCATTTTCATCATATGTATAAATCATATGATTTCTTGTGTTGGCATTACCACTATCATGTGTAGATGAAACTGGCATGTAATTTTCATCAGCAGTTGAGTATGAACTCGTGTCTTCTGATGTACGAAATATTGATGCAATTGGATATTCTCTTTCTTCACTATTGTCCGTATTTTGATTTATTTGATTTGATGCATTTAACGCAGCCTCAATTTCCCTATTTGGTTGATTCCCATATTCCATATGAGACCCAGAAATTCTCCCTTCAACTTTGATATATCTCTCAATTTCTCCACATAAATAAAACGGTTGAGGTTGGTATACATCTTCTGTATCTAAATCACTAAAATGGGCATTAAATTTACATTTTAACGAATAAATGAGACATACCACTCTCTCAAAAGACTTTCTATTAATTCTGATATCTACTGGATTATTGATTTCATAACGATCATTTTTAAACCTTGGTATATTTAACCATGATTCAGATACAAATTCATCATCTGATGTTGTTAAATTAATGACTTTTAAATTTTCTGGTGCAAACAAGAATCTAATAGTATCATTCTTGCAATTTTTAGGCCAACATACTTTCAAATCTTCCGAATTAATTGACCAGTGATTTTCCTCTGATGAAGGATCTTCATTAAGTGGAATCAATACTTCGTTAATTTCAGATGTTTTATGAGATATATTATTACAAAAGATATTATGTTTTGATTGAATCGAACGCATTCTCCTATAAACTTCAAATATCACCAGGTCTTCTTCAGAAAGACTATCTGATTCTTCAATTATAATCCGTAATGAACTCACATCCACTGTTGTCCTAGAAAAAATATCTCGAATGCTTGTCGAAAATATAGTATACATTTTTGGACTTTCCATTTGAAAGCTGTCAAATAATTTGCGATATAAAGTAACCAAAATACTTAAAGCAGGGGTGTTTTTTGTTTTAATAACAAGTCTATCCCGGTGCACAACAAAAGTTAACTCGCCATTGCATTTAGACAGTTCTTGCATCAGTTTATAGAATATAGGCAGCTTATTTTCTGCAACTTTTGCAGAGAAGGTTCGAATAGGCATATTTGAAACGCGTAGAAAGTTATAGTTATGTACTAGGGTATCCAAAAACGGTCCAAGTTATCGATATCGAATCAAGAGATTATTCAACTTCCGCGTTTAGTGAAATATTCAAACATTAATCATGATAATCATGTGATAACACTGATTGATATTTTGTCACATGGCCGTTTCGTGAGGTTAGCCCGAATTTTACTAATTCTGGCGGGATTAAACCAATGTTCTAAACATATGGGCGGATATGACTCATTTCCATAGTATCATCTGATGTGATATTAAAAAAAATGTACTATTTGCATGTGATTACCTCGTGATAAACACCATCAAAATAAATGCGAC
>QZLH01000345.1:48318-76695 GCA_003833135.1 Oehlia diaphana | reverse complement strand
CAAATACTATATTTGATGTGATATATTATTGATAGGGCGTGATTGCATATTATTTGTTACGGGGGTGATACTGTCGAGTCAAATCCGCCCATATGAGACAGAATTTGGATCTACATTTTCGGGGAGCACAAGTTATGTAATATTATAACAAACAATTGTATTATTTCTTTATTCGTAAGCAGAAATTGCATTGTCTTTAAATTTAATTTCCTATTATTCTTATTAATACATCGATTTTTATGGAAGTAAAATTAATAAGATTTTTTCCGTACAAATTTAACAAATCCATCTGTAACACCAATATACTATTTTCAAAGATAAAAATTATGTTATTATAATATTGTTAAGACAATATTTAAAAAAATTGATACTTTTTTAAGATTATCTCGTAAAAACCAATAATAATTACACATCGTGACAACATGAAACCAATAAAAAGCGAGTAAAGGAGAAAAAGCGAAAAAATAATAAATAGAACAATGTAAATTATAAAATGTTATAATATTATTGTTCGTGCATACAATGAATTTCTGGCGTTACGTACGTAAGTCATTATGGTGAACAAGTTACTTTAGAAAAAATAAATAGGGGCGACTAGCTCAAAGTAACTTAATTACAATATTACAATATATATTGTTCAATGTTGTTTATTATATATATATATTTACCCAATTGTCTCATTATAGAATATCAGCTAAAGATATAATACTTACCTTAATGTAACCCTATAAAGAATACAAAATGTTAAAAAAAAATATATATATAAACAAATAATACCCTACATGCTGCATATAACTATAATTTTATGATTTATATAAAGAGAACATTATTCTGTAACGAATAAATATCTTTCTCTCTAAACTCTCTTTTTTTCAATTTTCTTAATTATTCGTAATACATAATACACAACCTGTGCTGACCACGTTTAACTTTTAATCTTTGTGATTTCAAAAGAAATAAAGAAATTTAACATTACCTCCTTCAAAGAAATAACCATGATTGTTTCAATCCCAGCAGGTAAATATTTAAAAATATTTGTATCATTTGATCAAATTGAACGAGAAAAAAATCTAATTCTTTAACTTTATATAGATTACGATCTTTTATATATCGTATATCATTTCCGTCCACTCATACAATTATCTTTACTTTTTATTCTCATAACATTTGTCTCATGGTATTTTCGTAAGTATCAATCTTTTCTAAAAAATGAGTTTCGTTTCTACGCCACAGTGAATTTATTTGAGTTTTCTCTTTCTTTCTTAGAATTGATAATAATGGAAGTTTTGCCAGTAATTTCTTCGTCGAAACATATCATGATTAAACTAAAAGCACAAACAATACCTCAAAGACAAATCGATTTTATAAATAATCACCCGGATGAAAATATATTTCGATTTGATAATATTGTCAGAAATTTATGGCCGATTTCGTTAGTAATATAAACTACCGGAATCAACCATTACTATAAAAACTATTTTATTTTATTAATGTAATACATCATTTTTATAATTTTTATATATTTTATATATTTTTTGTATATATTCTTTTTATTTTTTTTTTTATTTTTTTATTTTTCTCTATTTTTATTTGAATATATAATATTATTATAAATAAGCAAATAAATATGTAAATTAAATGACTAAATTTTTTTTGATTAAATAAATTTTGATAATTTTTTGATCAAGAATAATTTAAAAAATGGTAAATTTATTTGAAATCAGTTAATTTATAAACTCTTGTGAAAGATATTTTATTTTATTTTATTTGAATTTTGAAAAACGGAGCGAAAAATGAATGTTTATCGAAATTTCTTTTTATTAACAATCTATTTGGTATTACCATTAGTTCAACTACTTTAAACGAAATTTAATGAAGAAAAACGATCATACATTGTAATTATAAAACCTAAAAATAATGCCGTTTCTACTAACATTGATAACACGAATTCCCAAACTATTTCTTCAATTATTCAAGATGATGATTTATATCAAAGTCATTTATCCTGGATAACATCATCTCAACAAACTGGAGATAATGAAATCATTCATGAATTTGCTATCCGAGGTTATGTTGGTTTGTTTGAACCAAAATTTGTCGATGAGATTTTGAGTAAAGAAAACGATGTTGAATTAATTGTTCCGGATAGGGAAGTACAAGTTACTTATGATTTACGTGGTGATAATGATAATTTTAGCTGTAGTTTAGAGAAAAAAATTGGTACAAAGAAGCAAGGAAATCCAACATGGGTGATAGAATTGACCAGCGTAGACTGCCTCATACATGTTCCTAGCTACAGGAGGCAGTGGGGTGAACATTTATGTAATCGATATGTGAGTACTTTTAATTCCGTTTATCTTTTGATATAATCACAATGTTTTCTATAATTTTTTTTTTTTTGTAGTGGAATAAATACTAATCATACAGATTTTGAAGGAAGAGCTTCGTGGGGAATAACCGTTCGAAAAAATGCTTCAGATGTCGATGAATACGGGTATATTTGAATATTTGAATATACTGAATGAATTCTTTTGAATAACTTAACAATTTTTTTTTTCTTTTTTTTTATGTTACTACTTACGTGTACACAGACATGGAATTCATGTTGCTGGAATTGTATGTTGAAAAAAAATTTTTTTTCTATTGTTCTCATAAAAAATTTATTTTCTAAAGATTGCCGTAACGCATTATTTATAATTTAACAAAAAAAAAACCAATAATCTTATTTGTTAGGTGTGATTTAAATTATTAATTAAGAAACGTTCATGGAGTTGCCAAGCTTGCTAGAGTTATTGCTGTTAAAGTACTTGGCAAGGAAGGAAGAGGGGCCCGGAGCGATGTTATAACAGGGTTGAATTGGGTAGCTCAACAGCATAAAGTCGATTCAAGAAAACGAACAATTGACAAGTAAAATACTTTAATTAATATTTCTTTTAATGATTAATATCTAACGTTATTATCAAATTTTTATTATTGTAGTCTCTCGTTAATCGGAAAATATTTTCCACTAGCAAATGCAGCTATAAGGGACCTTATTGACCTTGGAATTCATGTGACAATAGCAGCAGGAAATTATTTTGGAGAAAATTCATGTTATTCTTCACCGGCTTCAACACCTGAAGTTATTAACCAGCATTGACGATTTAATTCCAATTTTTAGTAATAGTGGTCCGTGCGTAGAGACCTATTTGCCCAAGGTAATATATAAATAACTAATATTCGTGTTGTGTTATAATTTCAAAGTTTGGTATTAATGGAACTAAGATGTAGCTGGTGTTATAGCTTTAATTATCAGTCAACGAGGTAATATGGCACTCGCTAAAATGAAGGAATTACTTAAATCAATGGCAACCTATGGTGCATTAAAAAATGCTGAACTATCAGCTTCTAA
The DNA here is from genome assembly GCA_003833135.1 of Oehlia diaphana. Classification (NCBI taxonomy): domain Eukaryota; kingdom Fungi; phylum Glomeromycota; class Glomeromycetes; order Glomerales; family Glomeraceae; genus Oehlia; species Oehlia diaphana. The sequence continues at coordinate 73,304 of QZLH01000345.1, read as the reverse complement.
TATAATTCTATATGTAAATAAATCAATCTATTAATATACATTATAAGAATGATTTATTTCAAAAATTTTTTAGATTCTCTTAGTAGTAACTTTTAACCAATCAAACTTATGCAAATGATCGATTATAACGTAAAAAGTATCATAAGAAAAAATGTCCGTAGGACCCTTGTTCAAAATGAAAATAGTTGCAGAGAATCATACCAATAGGGAAACCACCAAATCATCTGTCATTCGAGTAAATAGGATTCTTGCTATTTATTTCACCATTATAATATAAATTTATTACGTATTATTATTTATTTATTATATATTTATTATATTTGAAGCCCTATAAATAAATTTTATATTTAAAATATATTTAATTTACACATAATAAATTTTGCCCATTTCAGCATATTTTAATGAAAGGAAAGAAATTTGATTATGATTTATGATTCATATTGGCGTGAATTATGTAGTGGTCAATAACTTTTTTAAGTTAGACGTGAAAATTAGATCGTATTGATCGTAACAATGCATAAAAAAATGCATAAATTAAAAAAGTTATTCTATTTTATCACCAAAATTTGTGAAGTACGCCAAAAATCAGATTATCTTATTGTTAAATCTCCAATACTTGCCTTCTAATGATGTCATTTTGATTTCATTAAGTGATATATAAAATTCGTTTATAAAAAAATATTTGCATTCATATTGCATTTTCAAACAACACAATGCTCGAGTCTCTCGTTGCTAACGTGTTGAACCGTTTTCTTGGAGCTTATGTCTCCAATCTTGAAGTTAACCAACTTAATATTGCAATATGGACAGGCATGTCTACAAATGTGCTCTTGCATTGAAGGTTGTTAATTTACGTTATATTTTATATTAATTTTTTAAACGTCTTCCTTTAAAAAAGGTGACGTCGTATTAAGAAATTTACAACTAAAGAAAGAAGCTCTTGACAAGTTTAATTTACCTATTGATGTCTTAGAAGGTGTGATTTTTTTGAAAAAATTAATAAAATTTAAATAAATTTAAGAATTTATCAAAAATTTTTTAATGTGAAATATTTTAGGATACCTTGGGGAACTAACACTTAATATCCCTTGGTCGAATTTAAAGAATAAACCTGTTAAAGTTTTCATAAATAATGTTTATCTCTTAGCGGTTCCAAAAGCCGAATCAGAGGTTAAGATCAAAATTTTTGATTTAAAATATTTTAAATTTTGCTATTGATAAATTATTGTCGTTAATAGTATGATCCTGAAGAAGATGAGAACAGGGCTCAACAAGTTAAACAAGAAAAATTAGCAAATGCTGAATTGTTAAATACTCAAATAGCTGAATCGACAGGTTATTAAATTAACATATATGATTAAAATTTTATTTAGAGATCTTATAATTGATATAACTCTTCTTTTTATATACAATAGAGGATGATCAAAAGAATCAATCTTTTATAAATCAGCTCGTTACAAAAGTTGTAGATAACCTTCAGATTTCAATTAACAATATTCACATTCGTTATGAGGATAAACTGAGTGATCCTGGTGTACGTTTAATATTAAATTTACTTGGATTTTTATTTTTGAATAAACTTTAGATTTGCTATATATTTCTCTCTTTTAGCACCCATTTGCCATAGGATTGACTCTATCTGAATTTTCGGCAGTATCCACTGACGGTAATTGGAAACCTACATTTATTGAAGGAGAGACTAGTACTATTCATAAGGTAAAAAATATATGAATAACTGAAGACTAAATTTTTTTTATGATTACTTAAACTTCTTCGTGTTTTCATAAGTTAATAACGTTAGGGTCTCTATCCATGTATTGGAACACGGATTCGAGATCTTTGGCCGGTCACAATAATGAAGCTATCAAAATATTTAACAGCCTGGTAATGTTTATTAATTATTACTGTAATTTTTTTTCTGAATTGCTCTTATTAAATAATATTTAACTTTATTATAAATAATAGATCGCGTCCGAAAAAAATATACCAGAACATCAATATATACTTAAACCCGTCTCTGGTACCGGACGTGTAAGTACTTTTAATAATTCTGGTTTCATAGTAATAATGATTATTCATTCTCATGATTCGCAATTGTTCTTCGCGTTTTATAGATTATATTAAATAAAAATTTCGATGTAAATAAACCAAAAACTATCGTGACATTATTATTTGATGAACTTGGATTCGTCTTAGACGATGAACAATATAGGGATGCTTTATTAATGGTTGACTTATTCCATTTCTATCTACGGCAACAACAAGTAAGATGCATTACGTGTTTAAGTCGTTATTTATTAAAAGGGAACATAACAAATAACATTCATAATAACATTTATAGTACCGAAAATTTCGACCTCCAAAAGAAATAACTCCTAAAAAAGATCCTAAAGCTTGGCTGAGATTTGCGGGTGAATGTATTCTGTCAGAAATTCGTGAGCGCAATAAGAAATTTACCTGGGAGTATTTTGCTGAACGTCGTGATGATAGGCATTCATACGTTAAATTATATAAAGACAAACAACTTGATAAAATAACACCGGAGGTTTGCGATTAAGTTTTAAGTATTATGTAAGATACGTATATTTTTTTACCGATTGTTAAACATAATTTATAGGATCAAAATGCGTTGAATTCTCTCGAACGGAAACTCAGTTATGAAGATATTCGATTTTACAGATCAATAGCAAAATCACAATTAAGGAAGGAAAAGGCATTAATTGGTGAGTATAATATTCTTAAAATGTTAGAATTGTATACGTAATTCTCTAATTTCATTAAAATTATTATAGCCAGAAAACAAAAAGAAAACGCATCGCAACAATCATCACAACGTGGTTGGTTAGGTGGTTGGTTGTGGGGTGGATCACAATCTGACGTAAGAAACTGTTTTATTTCATCTTAATCATATTATTTTTCCTTTTATTTATTACATTTAATTTCCCTTAGGCGGGTGAAGAAGAATCAATATTAACTGACGAACAGCGACAAGAATTATATCAAGCAATTGATTATGATGAATCAACTGCGGTGCAAAATGCTGTGGATTTCCCTAAAGAGGTTTATATATATATATATATACACGTTATTTGTAATTTTACCGTAAATTTATTTACTTTATGTTCATTTCCTTTTTTTTTAATACTAATTAATAGTGGATAAAACTTTCACTCAAAACAAAACTTAAAACTGGATCTTTTACTCTGAAAAAAGATCCTCATGGTAAAAAAACCAATATTCTCTGCGTCAAGTTTGATACAGTAACAGCGAATTTCATCCAACGTCCGGAATCATTTCAAGCTGAAAGCGCTTTGGGTAGTTTAACAGTATTTGATGGGTCTACCGATGGAACATTATATCCTCAAATAGTTAGAGTAAAAGATTATACTACTGAAGCTTCTCAAAAAGATTTGACGAGGAATAATCGTGCGAGTGATATTGGATATGATGAATCACAGGATCCATTTTTTCAATTAGTTTTTGAACAAAATCCTTTGGATGGTAGAGCAGATAATGGTGTTTCGATGAAAATGAGACATTTGGAGATTATTTATAATGTAAATGCTGTTGAAGCAGTTATTGACTTTTTTAGACCTCCAGAACAGCAATTGGAAACAATTTCAGCTTTAATAGTAAGTTTCTAATTGAATGTTTTTATTTGTAAAAGTGAATTTTTAAATCTATGATTGGTATTAAAATTCTTTATCTGGGTATATAGGAAGCTGCAGGGGATACCTTTGAAGGAATTAAAGCTATTACTAGAGCTGGATTAGAACATGCGTTGGAGGAACATAAGACTATAGACGTAAAAATTGATATGAACGCGCCAATTTTTATAGTTCCGGAAAGTTGTACTAAATCAGATGCTCAAGTAATAGTATTAGATTCTGGTCATATCAGTGTAGAAAGCAACTTGGTTAGCAAGCAACAAATCGCTGAAATTCAGGCAAAAGCAAGTAAAAGTTATAGCGAGAAAGACTATGAAAAGTTACAGTCTTTGATGTACGATCGTTTCACAGTGAAACTTTCTTCGACTCAGGTAAAAAAAAAAAAAAATTTTTTTTTTTTTACCCAATAAACGTTTTAACTAAGTTGTTAATTTAATTTATTTTTTTTATTAGCTCTTAGTTGGACAATCTGTTGACCGCTGCTTAGCTCAGATTCGAGACTCTGAAGCCAATTATGGCCTTCACGTTATTGATCGTATCAATATGCAATTTAATGTTGAAATGTCAATAATACGGCATGCATCTAATCTTACAAAATTCAGAGTTACAGGACATTTACCTTTACTAAAAGCGAATTTTTCAGATAGAAAATATAAGATCATGATGAATATAATTGAAAAGGTTACACCAAAGAGTACGAATGAAAGTACTGAAAGCATCCAATTTCCTTCTGATAAATTTTCGTTTAATGATATAGTTGAAGACGTCTTAAAAGACAAACCAAAGGGGAAGAAAGCTACATTAAGTAAAAATATGGCAAACAAAGCTTTAGCATGGAAACAGAGAGATACTATAGTAGAAAAACTTGGTTTAAAAACTTCACAAGATTTAGTAATAGATAGTGCTAGTGAAGGGGAAGAAGAGAATGACGAGTCTCATGAAGATAAACAAGAAGAATTCTTTGACGCACAAGATACAGACGTATATTGAAGAATTTATTATTAATAATTATATGATGCTATTCTATACTTTATTTTATTTGATTACTAATTGCCTTTTTTTTATTTTTATTTTTTTTCAAGGACTCAAATAATGCGAAAGTCAATCAACGAATATTTGAATTTGTTTTTCGCGTGGATAAATTTACAGCTACTTTAAAAAAAGCAGATCCAGATCCGAATAAACCAGAAGTTGCGTTGGTTGATATGGTCTTGGAACATTTTGGGCTGAATTATGTTCTTCGACCATTCGATATGTCTGCTGAAGTTGTACTTAGGTCTCTTAGTATTGAGGATAAAATTTCAGTCAACGCTTCAGAATTTAAACATATAGTTTCTTCTGAGGGTTATGGCAATGCTCAGTCTGAAGATTCTAAAGATCTTGTTCACGTTAAATATTTTAAAGTTAATTCAAAATCACCAGAATATATGTCAAAATTCGAAGGAATTGACCAGGGTGTTGACATTGAATTGTCTACAATCACTGTTATTATCTCCCGTGAAAGTATTTTGACATTATATAGTTTTATATTGGACACTTTCACGTCACCGCCTACATCAACCCCAACACCAACACCACAAGCCGTTGATGTTCAACCTGGTACAGAATCAGAAGAAGTCCGAACACCACAATCAAAGCCTTCCACTATTAGAGTAAAGGCTAAACTTAATAGTATAAGGTTTATATTAAATAATGATGGCGTTAGACTTGCAACTGGGTTATTATCACTTGCGGATGTTGCTGTTCATTTAAGACAAAATACTATTCGTGTGGGAGCTAGGTTAGGCAATTTCTCACTTTCAGATGATATGGCTAGTGAAGATAGACCTGAATCATTGCGTCAATTGCTTACTATTCAAGGAGAGGATTTGGCCGTTTTTAAATATGAGACATTTGACGAGAAAATGCCAGGTTTTCCTGGTTATAATTCGTCAGTTTACTTACGAACTGGTTCTGCAAGATTAACTTTCCTAGAAGAACCTATTAGATTTTTGCTTGAATTTGGCAGTAAATTTGCTCAAATGAAAGGTCTTTACGATTCTGCTAGGAACGCTGCTGTTCAACAAGCGACACAATTACAAGAGAGTGTTTCGAAATTTCATTTCGATATTGTAATTCGAGCTCCAATTATTCTTTTCACTAATGATACTAAGTCAAAGGACAATGTAATAGCAAATCTTGGTGTATTTTCTGCTTCAAATAAGTTCATATCTAATGAGTCAGGAAAAGGTGAACTTACTCAGATTAAAGCTGAACTTCAAAAGATTAGGGTAACCTCAGAGTTTGTTTTCCCTGATGGAAAGAACCAAGTTTTACAAATAATTGACGATGTTGATATAAATTTCAAAATTTCTTATTCTGAACATGTTAAAGGTTCAGTTAGACCAGATATGGAGGTTAGAAAGAATTATATTTTTGTATTAATACTGTCTTTTATTATAGAATTTTAATTGTAAATACTCTTTTAATAGATTATTGGAACGATGTCCGATGTTAAGATGTCTTTAACAGAAAAACAATATAAATATTTATTTGATCTATCAAATACTATCCCTAGGGCTTTTAGTTCTATTGAATCTACAAATGAAAGTACTTCCAATTCCCTAACAAGTCCATCTCAATACTCTAAAGATTCAAGTGCATCAGGAACGAGTTCATCGCAAAAGGACGAGGAAGTAGTTGAGCCTTGGACAACGATCGATCTTATATTCGATGTGAATCAAATATATTTAGAAATTTTTTCCAGAGATGATTCTCAAACGAAATCATTATCAGATACAAGTTTATCGAAATTTTGCCTAAATAAAACTAAGGTTAAATATAAGATGTTATCAGATAAGTCTATGGAGGCAGAACTCAGTCTTCAATCTGCTACTTTGAATGATACTAGAACAAATGTCCAAAATGTATATAGAGAGATATTACCAGCTGTTAACAAAGAAACTGCACAATTTTCTGTTACCGTTTCAATATCTGGTGTTACTGAAAGAAGCATTGTTGCTATCGTCACTGTTGATAGTCCAAAGATAATACTTACTCTTGATCATTTGTTTGCTACCCGTAATTATTTTATGAGCGCATTCGAAGGCTCAAAAACAAACCAAGCTGTATCCCAATCTCAGCAAGAATCGAAGTCTATTAAGAGTCCACAATCAAATGTTCCATCATTACCACCTCGTCCGACAACTGCGCAACCTCAAGTTACTACCAGTTTAAATTATCGTGTGAACGTTACTTCCGCAGAAATTATCCTATTAGCTAACCCTCATTTGGCTAATACTGAAGCAATTGTCCTTGCTGCTAATCAGATAGTTGTTACGCAACAACAAGTTTTGGCACTTACAGTTGAAAAAATTGGCATGTTTTTATGTAGAATGGATAAGAGAGCTGATTCCCTTATACGATTTATTGACAACTTTAATTTTGCTATGACCATGGATACTCGAACTTCTAGACCGGGCCAACAACTTACGAACATTAATGTTGATATTGGACCCCTTACATTGAGACTTTCATATAGAGACGTTTTACTAATAACATCAATAGTAAATAAAGTTTCAGAGCTCTCATCACAATCATCAGCTCCACCTCCTGAAAAAGAAACTATACATGGACCAGAAATTGATGCAAATGTCCCGCTTGATAACGCGGTATCTAAAAATTTTAATTATGATTCATTAACTGCAGCTAAAAAAGGTGGTAATTCAAAGAAGAGTCCTAGTGTTTTACAGACTTTAATGATGACTCGAGAAACTGTAAGTAGTTGTATTTTGGAATTCCGTTTAATTATTAGATTTATTTAAATACCCGCTTATATACATGTATTTTTCATCACAGCTTAAAGCAACCTTTCATGGTACTCGATTAGTTGTTATTGGCGACGAACATAACATACCTATGATTGATGCAAGTGCGAATCAATTTTCTGTAGACGTAACAGACTGGTCATCACAGGTTTGATGCATTTACTTTTTTCATTTTAACTATTTTATTATTTTAGCTTTATCCTGATTCTTTTTTTAATCTTCAGATGAGTGTTGATGCCACAGTTTCAACTTACATAAATTATTTTAATTTGACCAATTCTCATTGGGAGCCGTTAGTCGAGCCATGGAATTATAGTTTACACGTAAGTTATATTTTTGGAAATTGAAATCTTATATATATTTGATTGATTGTACACTTGAGTTGATGTAATTTTGTGTTTAGGCATCAAAAAATTTAAATCCAGAAAGTATGGTGATTGATATATCCTCTCAGAAACGTTTAGAGATAAACATTTCACATATTTTTTTGGAAACGATGTTTACAACTCTTTCCATAGTAAATCATGAAAGCGAGGTAGATTTCTATTTATTCATTTTTAAGTATTAATTTCACTTAATTAAGCTTAATTTTATTGGCTTTAGCATGTATTGAGTGCTACGAGAGGTTCGCGAACCCCATATAAATTAAGAAATAGAACTGGGTATAATATGCACGTTTGGTCTATTTCTTCGGATGATGCTACAGATACTGAAATTAAAAAAATGGACGATGAACAAGACCTGAATTGGAGGTTTGACGACTGGCGTAAAACGCGTGAAGTAAGAAAGAATATTATTTATTATCATTTTAATTAAAAAATGTTATTAAATTTTTAAATAATTATAATTATAATAATTTTAGACTATTAGCTTTACAAAAAATATGCTAGGCGTCCAATTTGAAGGTGCAATATGGGAATGCATTAAGGAAATCCCTGTCGATAGGGAAGGAGAAACAATGTACATATTACGACCTAAAGTCAATAAGATATCCCACCGTTTGGTGATCGATGTAAAATTAAAAGATAATATAAAAGTAGTAACTTTCCGATCAGTTCTCGTTATCGAAAATCGTACGCTTTTAACAATTGAAATGTTAATTGTTGACGAACATGGCAAAAATGTTGGCAAAGTTTATCAAATAGGTAAACTTAATAATTATATGTAGTATTGTATTTTATTAGAGTTACTGATTTATATTTTATATTTTATTATTTTCGATTAAAAAACTAATGTTTAGCACCTGGTGAAGATTGTCCTGTTCCTATAGAACATGCTTATCATAATCGGCTTAAGATCAGGCCTGAAGGTAAAAGAATAGAACGGAATATCTTAATGATTTAAGTGATTTGTGATTAATGTCTTATTTACATTGTGCTTAGGCGGGTTTGGTTACAATTGGAGCGTCGAGAGTTTATACTGGCAAGATTTCGTAAAACGTAATCCTATGAAATCTATTACATGTGAATCTATAGAAAATGATGTCCCATTCCGTTTCCAAGTATTTTCTAGATACAAAAAGAATGATCCTCTCGTCAAGTAAATATACATAATCATGTATTCTTGAAATATTTTAGAATATTAATATATTTATCTATTTTACAGAGAGTATCCTTGTATGGCTATCCGGTTAAGTGCGCCGATACAAGTTGAAAATCTGTTACCCTATGATTTCACATTTAGAATTGTTGATAAGACTACAAATCAAAATTGGCCTGACAATTATTTACGCAAAGGAGCAATAACTTCTCTACATCTCATTGAGTTAAATCACATATTATTACTTAACATTGACATTCAAGACTCAGGTATATTGTACTTTTGGTATTAAGGAAAAAATTAATAATAGTTATTTTGCTAACATTTTTCATCTTTTATTTAGGTTACAAAGCTAGCGAGTTTTCTATAATTAGCTCCCCAAATTCCGATTATTCAGTTGAGAATATGTTGACACTTGAAGATTCAGAAGGTTTAAAATTAACCCTTCGAATTCATTACACGTTAGTAATTGTTTATAATCAATATCTTTATTGTAATTTGTTGGAAAGGCTTTCTGATTTGTAAACGTTTTTATCAGAGAAATTCCTGATTCCGGAGGAGCGTTCAAATTTAGTATATATAGTCCATATGTTATGATAAACAAAACAGGTCTCGATATGGTTTTCAAGTCAAAATCACTTTTAGCGTCTGCTAAAATTGCTGCTGGTCAAGGTTAGTTGTGTATAATATGTTATATATACATACATGCAACAATTTTTAATATTAGTAATTCATGAACTATTCCATATATTATAGGTTCGTTATCCAAGAAGAAAAATGTGGTACGTTTTATTACAATTCTTTGCCGCCTTATTTTGTAAATAAGCTTGTTAAAATTCTTATCATTATTTGTTTTAGGTTGCTCCGTATATGTTTTCTTATCCAAGCGATGAATTACGAAATCGTGCTTTATTAAAAGTGGGAGATTCCGATTGGAGCGAAGTAATTATATAAAAAAAAAGTTTACCAAAATAATCGAATCTCATTACTGATTTAAATTTTGTTTTGCAGCCTTTAAGTTTTGAAGCTGTCGGTACATTTATGGAAATTTCTATACCTTCTGCAACAAAATCTGAAGAAATTCATTTGGGTGTCAGTATTCAAGGAGGCAACCAAAAAGTAAGTTTAAAAATTTAAAACGATAATTTATTAGGTGGGACTGTATTTTATAACAATGAAATTTGTATTATTTTATAGTACAAACTGACTAAAATTGTGACTTTCACACCGCGGTTTATTCTCAAAAACAACTTGAGTGAGGACATCAATTTCCGTGAGCCAGAATCAACTAATGTTATAACCATTAAATCCAAAGATCGTGCTCCACTTCATTTCTTAAAAAAAGGAAATGTCAAACAGCTTATGCTATGTCATCCGGGATTAAATAATCCTTGGTATTTAAATTTTAAATTGTTGGTTTGTTTTACCTATAATTATATAAATAACTTCTCAAAAACACTTTCAATAGGTCTGCTCCGTTTAATATTGATGAAGTTGGAAGAGTTCATGTAAAGGTTGGAAAATCGGATGAAGTAACTGATTTAATTAGAACTGAAATTTTACTTGAAGATGCTACAGTTTTTGTAATATTAAACAAAGAGGAAGGGAAGTGGCCATACCGTATTGAAAATTATTCAGATGTTGATGTTGATTTCTATCAGCAGGTTGGTTTACTTTTCAAAATTTTAACAATAAATCTATGAAATGATCGGAACTAAACTCTATATATTGTAGGATCCGAACCGTCGTGATTTCTTTGGTTCAAGTACACCCCAATCAAATATATCAAATGTAAAAAAATATCATCTTCCTTCCGGAAATGCTACTCGTTATTCGTGGGATATGCCAGCACAAAAAGAAAAACGGTTGGTCTTAAACGTTAAAAATGTTGAACGGGTGGTTAATATACAAGAAATAGGTTCATTAATGCCATTCAAATATCCGGTAATTTTAATTATCAAATAATTAACAACGTTAACAACCGTTTATTTTATTTACGTTATGGTTTCAATTTGCTTATAATATGATTAATTATTTAGGTTGATGGAGGACATCGCGTAATTTCTATAGAAGTAGCAGCTGATGGTCCAACTCAAGTCTTGTTGCTTTCTAATTATAATCAATCAGAAAGTATATTCAGACCAAGGGCTCCATCAATCTCATCAGTATCCAAAGATGATTCTAACGCCGGTCGAGAAGCTTTTGAAGTGGTTTGTGTTAATAATAATCTAATTGAACCAATTTGATATGTTCTATCTATTTACTTATTTAATATTTGTTTTAATCGTCAATATTTAGATTGATGTAGACTCAGTCACTACACTAAGTTTCCAGATCAGGTTAGAAGGTATTGGTATTTCCGTGATTAATAAGCGGATGCAGGTATATAATCTATCAAATTATAATATATCAATATATGTAATTATTTTACTGATAAACTTTATTTTCAAGGAATTGATATATGCTTCAATGCGCGGGTTGGAGTTTAAATATAATGATTCTACGTTGTATCAATCTGTCAACTTTCTTATTAAATGGCTACAGGTTAATATGAGTTTCATTCTTATTGTAAAAATTCAATGTCGAAAAGATATTTATCAAATTATTTTTTTTCTTCCTTCCTTCCTTTCAAAAGATTGATAATCAGTTATATGGCGGATTATATCCAATAATTTTATACCCAACGGTCATTCCGAAAGATGCAAAAGAGACGGATGCTCATCCGGCTTTTCATGCTTCGCTTATTAAGGCAAAGGATGAATGTAAGTTCCTAACATTATTCTTTTTGTAATCTACCATATTATCTCTCTAATAATTTGCATTAATTGTTATTAGCGCATGGTGTCATCTACTTTAAATACTTTTCCTTGTTGTTGCAAGAAATGACCTTCGAAATTGATGAAGATTTTCTCTTTGCATTACTTGAATTTACAAAATTTGCAGGTTCAAGCACTAATGATGAAAAAGAAGCGTAAGTAATGATATTAATATAAAGCTACAATTATTTTATTTTCTTTATACTTAAATGATAATTCATTACAGACAACTTATTGATGGAACGCTTGATATTCCTGAGCCAAAATCAACCGAAGGAGATAATCAATGGTACTTTGAGGTCTTGCATATACATCCGATGAAAATTAATATTTCATTTGTTAGAACAGAACGCATAAATGTTGAAAATAAGTATGTAATTTTTTTAATTTAGTTTGATCTCTTCTTTATGGATAATGAGCACTTATAAAATATGATAAATTGTTTTAAAGGCCCCCACCACGTAATCCTATCATGTTCTTTATCAATGTTTTGACGATGGCAATTGGAAACATTAACGTAAATATCTGAGAGTTTTCTTTTTTGGCTTTAAAAAAAGATATATATTAATTTGCTCGATTTTACATCATTAGGATGCGCCAATCAAACTTAATGCTCTCGCCATGGAAAATGCACGTGTCAGTCTTCCCGTATTAATTAATCGTATCAATCGTCACTACGGTGAAGCTTTTATCTACCAAGTAATGTATTAAAGCTTTTTTTAGATTAAAAATATTGTGACGAAAATTCTAAAACTAAATATTATTATACAGGTGCATAAAATCATTGGCTCTGCCGACTTTTTGGGTAACCCCGTTGGTCTATTCAGTAATATTAGCTCTGGAGTTGTTGATATTTTCTATGAACCATACCAAGGATTTGTGTTGAATCGACCCCAAGATCTTGGAATTGGGCTCGCAAGAGTAATTATTATATGAATTAAAAAAAAAATTAAGATAGCAGAATAATGAAATCGTATTTTTTTAGGGTGCAACGAGCTTCTTCAAAAAGACAGTGTATGGTTTTAGCGACAGTTTTTCCAAGGTTACAGGAAGTATAGGAAAAGGTTCGTATTCTAAAGATAATTTTTTTATTATTACTATCTAAGATACTAAATTTTAGTTAATTACAATCATTTTAGGCCTCTCTGCTGCTACTTTGGATAAAGCTTATCAAGATCGACGAAGAATGGCTCAATTTAGAAATCGACCTAAACATGCATTATATGGAGTCACTCAAGGAGTCAATTCTTTAGCAACAAGTATTACAAGTGGTATTGAAGGAGTAGTAGTAAGTTGAACCAGATGAATCCGATCCTTCCTTATTTCAATTGACACTAATTTAAAATTCCAATTAGCGTAAACCTATAGAAGGCGTTGAAAAAGAAGGTGCAGCAGGGTTGCTCAAAGGTGTAGGAAAAGGACTTGTTGGGTAATTATTTAGAATTACTTGTATTCAAATACATATATTTGTGTATATACGTAATATTTTTTTAATGTTAATTTTTTATTTAAGTTTCGTGACAAAACCCGTTGTGGGTGTGTTTGATTTTGCAAGTAATGTAACAGAAGGTATGTCATAATCGAGATGATTGTTTTTTTTAATATGATAAATTATTGATAACTTATTCGTTAATGCATATAAAGGAATTCGAAATACCACCACTGTCTTTGATGAAAATGATATTGCACCAGTGCGATTACCACGATATGTTGGGCGGGATGGAATATTAAAAGTATATATACTTTCACACTTTATATTATTATTTTTTTTTTTTAAGTGAATATTTACTAAAACTAAGTATCGTAATACAGCCATATGATCAAAGAGAAGCTTTAGGACAATCTTGGTTGAAAGGATTGGAGAATGGAAAATTTTTTAATGAAGAATATACTGCTCATCTTGGTAATTTACATTATTGACAATTTGTTATTTTCTGTTGTTTATATTAATCATAATTTTTATAAATAGATCTTCAAGGAGACGAACGTGTGGTAGTTCTTACACGGTCTCGTATTATGCTTGTAAAAAGTAAAAGACTAAAAGTAGAATGGGAAGTTTTATTTTCAGGTAAGAATATGCAAATCTTACAATTATAAAATAACAAATTATTTAACTTTCTAATATATAATTTTTAGAACTCCAAACTATTTCATTACAACCTCAAGGTATTTTACTTAATTTGAAAAAAAATGCGCCAGGACCATTTATTCCAATTCCTGATCCTGAAAGTAAAAACTGGTTCGAAAGAAAAATCGAAATGGTAATCAATGAATACAATGCAGAAAAAAAGGCTCTTGAGTAAATAATTTATTTAAATATATAATAAAATTTTTTATTTCTATTTATAATTATAATGAATTTTAAATAGAATATATACAGATATAAATTGAATAAACATCTATATTTAATGATCAATTTAAATTTACAATAAATATCTGAATTGAATTATATATTGTTATAAAATTTTTTATTTAAAAGAGTAATTTAATACTAGCTAATTCAAATTAGCAAATGATTTTATACACTATTTAATCCTCTATATCCCGCAAAGTATCTCTTAATTTTATTATTTATTACATAATATTCTTAATCCGAGACATGAGTATTAAGGTGAGGTGTTCATATGAAATATATCTCAATTAGACTTATCAAAATAGTTATCTACCATACCTATACAAAAAAAAAATATTAAAGAATCAGTAAAAGGTTAATAAATTTCAAGTAATCTTATATTTAATAACATACTTCTGGAATTCCCATTCTCTGTTATCTAAAGGACACACTTGGCGGGTCTTTAACCAACGAGAAATGCAATGAAAATGAAATGCATGGTTACAAATTCCCCAAGCTCTATTAAAATAAAAAGAATTCAATAACATAATCAATTATTATAAAAATACAACATACAAAATCCACATACACTGTGCACTCTTCACTGGTCGCGGACGCTTGATTTGCTTGACATTCAATACCTTTAAATTATTAGGATAATTAGCCGCAGCAGCAAACCTTCATTAACACAAAAAATTGAAACAAAAATTTACATACATAGGTCCATGATATGATTTCGACAAATAGCACAGTTATCAACCACAATATCTTTAGGAAAGAAGAAAAAAATTATATTCATACTCGTATCGTATTTCTGTTGTATTATGAATACTTACCCCAGGCCCACAAAGCAACGGCATTCCACTGAATCGAGTGAAGTTAAAAAATCATTTAGTTGCAAAAAAGTAAAATATTAAAGTCCTTTTAGACTTTAATAATAGAATCCTTATGTGGAATAACAAACTCCGAATAAGTAAAGAGTAATGGAACTATACCTTCTTTACTTCAAACCGTTTCTTTCCTGTATCTTTAGCTTTTCCACTAGATCTAGAACCGGCTGGTTGATCAATATCCATTGGAGTGCTCATTTTTTTTACGAATTAGTTTAAAAGTGCTGGTCAAAGTCAGTCTTGTATTTAATATTTCTTACGGTGAGTCACATGTTTTACTTCTCAATTTCCTTTGTGGGAAAGTTGTGTAATCACATAATCGGAATTAATTGAAACAATCACGTGACTCTGGGAAAGTCGATCCGATATCTGATATTCCTCTTCTTTGAGTAAATAATTTCGCACCAGAATAATCATTTCTTCTTCAGTGATTTCTTCTTGTTCAAAGCAATTCCTGCTTGTTAATTTTTCATAATATAATTTACAACTATAACTACCTATTTAGATAGTCCTATCTTCCTCCTTAAACAATATCTGAAGTTGGCTGTAGAATGAATATTCTTCGGGGTATAATAACTTCTTAACTCAAATAACATCATATTCGATGAGTATCCAAATCTCGAACGACTTTATAAACTTGGTCTTTTCTTCTAATTCATATTCATTGTCATCGGGAAAGAATTGTTTGAACTTATCAATTAGCATATTCAGTTCCTTATTGTAACTATCAATTGACTAATATCTCTCATAATATATTATTATTGACTTGGGTCTTCACTATAATCCATACTTGTCTATTGTTTCATCTCACTTAGTTGACTCGTTTCAAAGAATTGGAAAGTTGAATAAGACTAATTCATTGTGATAGTTTCTTTGGAAAGAGACTGAGACTGGTAATTTGATAAATTGCACTAGGTTGTGTTAATACTTACTGCAAATTGATATATTCTGAAAGTGTAATTGGAATTGTCTTTGACCATTGCAATTTGCAAGTACTTTATTAAGAATTATCTAACTAAATTTACTTTAAATATCGAAATCAGGTAATTTTAATTTGTTTTTAGTATGAATCATATTAATAAGAGAGTCTTTTTTTTCGAGAAAATCTTGGCACCTCATAATTCAACTATTTTAATTAATCAGTCTGGTATAGATTTTGAATTCTTTGAATCTCTCCATTTATCATTCTCACCTGTTCTTTAAGGAAGATTAACTGACTTCTGCACCTGGAAGAAATCTTTTTTCAAATATAATGCAGTTGCAAGACTATTAATTCGCACTCAACTTCTCATAGATAAACTGATCCATGGCCGAAGGTGAGTCAGAGAATAGTAAAAGGATTTTTGGCTAAACATAGTATGAGAAACTTGGAATAATAGCGAAAAAGATTATTTGGGGCAGATTAATGAGTTAAAAAGTAAAGGACCGGGTAAATTATCCGACGAGCAAAAAGAGAAATATAATTATGATAATTTAGAAACGGAAAGAGATGAATTAGTGAGAGAAAGAGAACTTTGGAGCAGAAGTTTTAAATTTAAATAATAAATTATAAAAGAAATCACTCAAAAGGAAAACGAGATTGTCCGACTGAAAAGAGTTTAGCCTTTAATGAACGACACGAAAATAAAAATTAAGAGGATTATAGTAAGATTGGACGAGGAACAATTAACCAGCAATAAATTAGAGTAGAATGAGAAATTACGAGAGAGAATAGAAGAGAATTATTAAAAGATACATGGTAGACACTATAGACACTATCAAGAAGCTGGCGAATCTTTTAGCTACCGATTCAGTGTTAGATTTGGACAATGTCTAATTCATAAAATTACATTCAATTGGACAATTGGGTGTATGTCTAAATCCAATTGGATAATGTTCACATTAAGTTCAAAAAGAATATAAAATTATTAAAGTTGATTTATATTTAATTTTAGGGAAGTGGAAGTTTGATAAAGAGTGGGAAGGAGTTTGTGGAGAAGTTTGAGCCGTGAATTAACCAATTTAGAGAAAGAAAAAATTTAAAGAACTTCTTGATGTGAAGTGAAGAGTTGGGAGTAATATGTATTACTTATCTCCTAGCTAATTAGGAATAAGTAAAATTTTACTATTCCAATTATCCAGGAGATAATTGATTTGTCTCCTGCCATTTACACAATAGTAAGTGTTTTATAGTATATCGTGAGTATAATATAATATATTTTATCGTTGAATCTTATTTTTCTTTCGCTTGGTTTTTTTTTCATTTTAAAAATTTTAAAAAAATGATTGTTTTAAAAAGCTTCGGAACTATTTCTATTACACTTGAAAAATAATATTGAGATAACGAATAAATTAAAAGTAGTATTTCTCATTTGGAAAATGCAAATCTTTCCGAATTACTCAAATTTCAAATCATTCCATTATAGTATAATCAAAAGTTAATTTTTACTGCAAAATTTCCTAGAAACGGATAAATAAATACATATAAAATTTGCTACCTAGTAGGTATAACTAAATTTGCTTAATCGTGTAAATGGTGCCGATCAGGGGATAATAAATATTAACCACCTGGTCGAAAAGTGTCGAAGATAGAGACGCTTTACTATCTACGGCAACAAGTAAGATGAATTACGTGTAAGTCGTTATTTATCAAAAGAAACATAGCAAATAACATTTATTAACACTTAACAAGTTTATTACTGCCATGATAATTCTGATTTACAACTTTATTTTATTTGCGTTATTCATTATGGTCCCAATTTGACTGTCATAGTCGATCCAGTCATTATCGGTTACAAGTACCTATTATTAAAGTAGATGATAATTTAACAAAATCCTACAATTACTGAATAAAATGCGAGGCTGCGAATATTTTTAGGAACTCTAATTATTAATTTATTAATTTAAATTTAAATTTGCCAGACTAACTAAATTTCATACCACAATCATAGCGGCATTATTTTGTCCCGCATCAAAATGTCCCCGTTTTTGTTAGTATAAAAATTCTTGGATTATTAAGCAGTTTTTAGACCCTAACTCTGATGCCATATCCACTATTGAGGTATTGACCTACAAAGTAGAAGATCCCGCCATTAAGTGTTGTATCACAAATTTTATATAAATAGACTTTTTTCCTAATTTTATCCTTTGGCTTATACAGACAACGAGCTTTTTCGGTTTTGCCTCGGGAGTTTATAATAGTGGGCAATTATCATAATATTATACAATATTATAAACATTTGTTGAACCAGGTTAATTATCAAGCAGAAAACATAAACGAAAGAGATTCAATGTCTCAATTTAAATTATCAATATTTTAAGAGATGGTGAAACTACACTTCTTTCTTGTAGCTAACGGTGACAAATTAGTACTAGGTTTTACTATTACAGTGAAACAAACAGAAAACCCGATTTTTTTCATTCATTTATATTTAAAATTCTGTTTCATGATTTTTAGGAATTAATTTTTGTTGAAACGCAATTATTACATCACGTAGAAGTTAATTATCGGATGATTGCCATTTTTTTTATTATTGCGCCTGATATTTAAATATATAAAGCATAGGGTTGTTTCAAAAAATTATTTATAAATAAAGAAAAAAGAAAAAAAGAAAACTTTGACGTCAGCAAAATATATATTAGTCTCGTGATAAGCTGCCAAATTTGTTCAATATTGTTTGTTATATGGGTTATTACACTTGGAGTAAATGAAAGCGAATTAGCGGGGCATACTACACAAGTTTCATCTACTCTACGCTTAATATTCTTACGAATACCTTAGTAACGAATAGTTGTATAAGTTTTTACAACATGGATAATGACTCTAACGATGCAACTACCTCAACGACACCAGTTTCTAGAGGTCAACAGAGGTCTGCAGTATTCACTTCAGTTTTATCTTCTGGGCCAGCGTCTTCTCTTGCAACAACGTCCGTAAGGGCAACTGCATCAAATTCAAGACAAGTCAGGCAGAATTGGTGGGGATATATTGTTGAGAACTTTAGATCTATATCTAGAACCTCAAAGGTTTTATTAATTCTGAATTTAACAATGGTTCTAATTCAGGTATGTAAATATCTTGTACAAAAATGCCATAAGTATTAATGGATTGGGTTAATAATACAAATATATATATTTTTAAAATGGAATTAGGTTGTTGTAACTATAACAGTGCTTGTAATTTCACGTCATGATAAATGCGATAAACCACTAAGGCTGTTTCTTATCCTATACATTGCTCGTGTGATAGTAGCTTGTCCAGTAAATGTATATTTGTATTTAAATCCTAGAGAAAATAGACGTGGTGGGCAAAATCCAAATGAAAATGAAAATCCAAGAAGGGATGGATGGGTTGACCGGTAAGTAATTTTATATTTATGTATTTTTTTTGTTTAATATTTATTCTGATAATATTTATTTTAATATTATTTTAATAAACGTGAAATTGTAGACTAAAATCTTTTTTAGACCTTTTTGCTACTTTATGGTTTATTATTGGCAATTACCTACTTTTCACTACCGTTAAATGTCAAAGCACTTCACCGCCAGTGTTTTACCTTTCTTTGACATGGGTTATTGTTGGTTATATTATTATTACTATTCCAATATTACTGTGTCTGGCTGTTATATTCTGTCTACCATGTGTATTAGTGGCAATGAGAATGTTAAACGTTAGTGAAGCTACTGGAATGAGTGGCGCAAAAGATGATATTATTCAAAAGATCCCTTTAGTAAAATATAAAGCATCTGTAGAAGAATCAACCGATACTGTTATAACAATGCCTCCACAAACCTCAAGTATGGCACCAAGTAATGATGAAACACAGCCACCAAGACAAGATCAACCACGTAAAAAATCTCGGTTTAAACAACTTTTTGGTAGAAATCGCAAGGGATCTTCAACTTCTTCGGCTCCAACAGTTTCACCTCCTTTTCCTATTCCAAACTCCGACGATGCAGTTTGCTCAATTTGTTTAGAACCTTATGAAGATGGTGTTGAATTAAGACGTTTATGGTGTTCACATCATTTTCATAAAGAGTGTGTGGATGAATGGCTTAAGTTAAATAAAAAATGTCCGATGTGTCGCGAGGATGTAGAAGAAATGGCTGCAGAACATAGTAGTAAGAAAGGGAAAACTACTA
This sequence comes from Oehlia diaphana, assembly GCA_003833135.1. Classification (NCBI taxonomy): domain Eukaryota; kingdom Fungi; phylum Glomeromycota; class Glomeromycetes; order Glomerales; family Glomeraceae; genus Oehlia; species Oehlia diaphana. Next base: position 53,132 of record QZLH01000345.1, on the reverse strand, counting down.
TCACAAACACTAATAATAATAACACTGCTGGTGAAGGTAGCAGTACCAACACTACTGGTCAAGTAAATATCAAACCTTAATAAAAGGAAGCCGAAATAAACAAATGTTAACTTTTTTACAACATTGAATAATAATATAATAATCTACATTTTATTATATCCATTTTATCTGATTTATAATCAAAAGAATACTAATTTACTTTTATTGTAATTATCATATCATTATATCTTATGCACATATCTTATGCACATACACATTTGTAAAGTAATTAAAGTAATTAAAATGTAATATTTTTTTTTTTTTTTTTGTGATAAATAAAAAATAATGACAAAAGAACGATACGATAGATTGTATCATATAATATTAAAATTTTCGTGTTTATTATTTAAATGATTTTCTTATACATTGAAACTATTTACTTTATAACGAATACAAGGTAATTTTATAATTACAAAGCAAGCTAGAATTACTTGGCGTTTTCAAATCTTTCAGCAACAGTTTTCCAGTTAACAACTTCCCAAATAGCTTTCAGATAGTCAGGTCTGGCATTCTTATATTGCAAGTAATACGCCTATAAGGAATTTTAAAATAAAAAAAAAATCGTAACGCTTCAAAAAATATAAAAAATATGTAATTTATATATAAACATATATAAACATACATGCTCCCAAACATCAATTCCAAGAAGAGGCACGTGAGCTATTTGCGGATGGAGTTTATTAGTTGCTTTAAGATATAAATTAAGTATTCAGAAAATAGAATAAATTTCTTACTTGTTAATGGATCTTGGTTTGGAAGGGTTACAATTTCCACACGTTTTGTCGATTTGTTATAACCCTAAATAAAAAAAACTGTAAGTTAGCTTTAAAAAAACGAAAATATTACATCTTTAACAAATACTTACCAACCAACCCCATCCAGAACCTATTAAGGTATAAATGTCTAGTTAATATTATTCATTAAACTCAAAAACTCAAAATAATGAACGAATCAAACCTTGAACAGCAGCAGTTATAGTATTAAATTGGCTGATGAAGTTCTCGAGAGAATCAAACTCTTTTTTAATAGCACTAAGAAGTTCGCCTAAAAAAAAAGATTCTTATTATTTAGAAATCATAACGTAAAAAGTCGTAAACTAAATATACCTTTTGGAGGTTCGCCACCACCTTCCTTCTTGGGAGCAAGATTCGTCCAAAATAGAGAATGATTGATGTGTCCTAATTAAACAAATAAGTTAACAGAAAAAGAAATATCAAGTCAAACTTAAACTTTACCTCCACCGTTAAATTTCAACGCAGGTTGTAACGCTATCTGAGATTTAACATCTTTGTCTTTTAAGGCTTGCTCAAATTTTTCTTCGGCCACGTTCAACCCATTAACGTACGCTTGATGATGCTTTTCATGATGAACTTTCATTATATCCGCTGAAATAATAGGTTCGAGAGCCTAAATTTCATAACAATTTGTCATGGAAGTAGAGAAGTAAGACGCGAAAAAGTCTAGTTTTCTCTTTTACATATTTTACATATCCATTCACGTCAAAAAAAACTGTTTACGTTATAGTCATAAGGAAGGTCCGGAAGCGTGTACTTTGACCTTTTAACAGTAAAACTAGTACTACTTCGAGCTAAGGTCGAAGTATAGATATTCTGTACAGCGCGTGCCGGAAATGCTAGACGGAGCATTTTCGTTATTTTCGTTTACTGTAATAAACTGTTTAATTGCGAATAATTAACGATTTATAATTCTAAAATGATAAATATTACATCATTATTAGGTTTAAGATAATCCACCAATCAAATATCATTTAAAATTATCAAAGAATATCAATCTTGATCAAGATGAATTTAGACTTTGGATCGTATCCCGTTCGTTTAACATGTTCACCAGGAAAAGGTCGTTATTTTCTTGCAAAGTCAGATATTAAAGTTGGAGAAGTTGTTTTAAAGGTTCATTATAATTTATAAAGTCGTTACCTTTATGCTTTGCGCGTTAATTACTCCAAAAATAACAAAGATTTTTTTTTTTTAATCGTAAAGTGCTTGCCTCTTGCAACTGCGCCTTTCGATAATCACAAAAAACGGTATTGTTATACATGTAATTTATATAATTCTTCTTCAGCATTTTCATACCATTGTGTGTCATGTGATCAAGCTTACTTTTGTAGTTTAGAATGTTACAAAAATGATTCAAATGTATTAGCAAAACATGAACTGATCTGTAATATATCAAGAAAAATTGCTACATGGAGGGTTGATAAACATATGAAAAGTGTAATTAGATTATTAGTACAAATATTGCTTGAATATTTGTGTGAAGAAAAAAATGATGATAATGAACCTAAAAATGATATACTCAGAAATTATTTCAAAGATTTTTTGTTGCTTAAATCACATTATTCGGATTGGTCAACCAATTTAAAACAAGATTGGATGAAACATAAAAAATTTTTATTATCAATATTTAAGTCATCAAATTTGATTCAAGAAAATATTGAATTTGAAGAATTTTTACACATGATTTCGAGAATCGAAAGCAATGGATTTGGAATGTACTATCAATCTAAAGGAAGAGAAATTTTATTTGGAAGAGGTAAGATGATTTTGTTTTATAAAGAAATTTCGGGAACGTATATTTTATTTTATTTTATTTTATTTAAAACATTTAAGCTATATATCCATTTGCGTCATTCTTTAATCATTCTTGTGACGCGAATTGCGATGCCCTTCAGCCAAATTATAAAAGTGAAAATAATCAAGTGGATAATGCAAATTCCGAAGGATGTATTGCTATTGAATCAGTACAAACAGACATCAACTTGGATACATTAATTAAAAAAAAGGAAATATTTCGTAAAGTGGAATTTATAGCACTTCACAATATCTATGAAGGTAATGTAAAATATAAATACAAGTAACAAATTGAAATTTAATAAATAAAAATATACGTTAAATTTACTCTTAAACGTCAATTAGGTGAAGAATTAACTATATCATATATAGAAGATACTCATTCCCCGTTACAAGTGAGAAGACAAAAACTTATGAATGATTATTATTTTTTGTGCAAATGTGATAGATGTAAATCTGAAGAGACTAAAATAAATGGGAAAAGATTTAAGGGCTTGAAGAAATATCGTGGAAATAAAGAATTTCAATGAGTCTTATCAGGTCTTTCTATAATATCTTCAAGTCTTTCCCCAAGCTTAACTATATTTCCTCGAATAACACGAGGATCATTGTTAAACATTTTTCTTAATTCGGTTATCACTACTGGGTTGGTGTCAAAATGCATAAGCCAAAAACTATTAAAAATGTAAAAATAAATTAATAGTTTTATAAAAACGTATTAAAACCAAAAAAAAATCCTTAACGTACTGTCCACGAGTATGGTATACTTGGTGTCTGCGTGTTCTCTTTGCTAACGGCATTTCGCCCCAGTTCTCAAAACCTCTTACAACTCCACCTCGTTCAAGAACATGTTTTGCTGAATTTCGGACAAGATCTTTAAAGTTTGCCTTTTATTATATTAATGTTTATAATTAGGTTTATGAGGAGTGACTTTAATGGAGTAAAAAGTTATATTTTACCTCCATTAATCCCGCTCTAGTTATACAAAGAAGTTCATAAAACATCTTTCAATATTTAAGTGATATAATTCGAGTGAAAAAATAAAAAAATTTTATCGAGTGGCTTAGAAAAATTGATTATGCTGTGTAACCTACATATAGCGATTTATGTTATCGGAATTTTTTTTGACAATCCTAAATCCTTAATATAATGACAACTGCAACGAATCAACTTCTCCCACTTGGTATGTGATCTTTTCAGGTTCCAAATATTAATTGAAAAAGAAATGAATTAACGTTATTAACGTTTAAAATTTTATATTGTTTTAATTACGGGAATACGTTTTTAAGAATTGATCGACAAATGTATTGGCTCTAAAATTTGGGTCATTATGAAGAGTGAAAGAGAATTCACAGGAACTCTGTTAGGCTTTGACGATTATGTCAGTATCCTTTTGATTTGTTCGCATCATAATTTAAATAGAGATATATATTTATTAATTTTTATGTGATAAAAATTTTGACCAATATGTCTTTAACTTTGATTTATGCGAATTAGATATGGTGTTGGAAGATGTTACAGAATAGTAAGTTATAAAATTATTGTATGTCTCTCTAAATATTTAATTGATTGATTTTCTTTTTATTTCTTAATAGTGAAAATACGCCAGAGGGCCGTAAAACCACAAAACTTGACAAGATCCTACTGAACGGGAATAATATAACTATGGTAAATACAATTATTATTTTACTTCATTTTTTGGGCTTTTCTTATTTGGTTTAATTTTTTTTTATTTTTATTTAAAAAGCTTATACCCGGTGGTGAAGGACCGGAAAGTTAGGAAAAACGTCAAATATATCATTTGATATTTAGAAACATAGATGTAAATGTACTTTTAAGATTTTATATAATACTGAACTGCATAATTATTTCTTATATACTGGTGACATGGTTCGCAGTATTAAAAATGTACGCCATAAAAATTCCATGTCAGATTTGATAAATTTATAATAAAATACGAAATACCATTTGATCATATGACTTTCTAAACTCGCCAACTAACCATATATTATTTACCCCAGTAACGCCACAAAAAATTTACACCCCCACGTGATTTTTGGCCGGCATTATACGTCTCGGCTGGCATTAAGAAATTAAGCATGTGACAAATAAGGAGTGACAAATAGGATTTTACACACTGAAAAAAATCTTAAGTCCCTGGAATACATAGTAAAAATGGAAAAC
>QZLH01000345.1:9887-47949 GCA_003833135.1 Oehlia diaphana | reverse complement strand
CCCAGTAACGCCACAAAAAATTTACACCCCCACGTGATTTTTGGCCGGCATTATACGTCTCGGCTGGCATTAAGAAATTAAGCATGTGACAAATAAGGAGTGACAAATAGGATTTTACACACTGAAAAAAATCTTAAGTCCCTGGAATACATAGTAAAAATGGAAAACAGTTATTTGCATAACGAAAATATATTACATAAGGATCACTTTTTTTATAATTATATGTGTTTATAACGCATTAATAATTCTTTTTTATTTATGAAAGGTGTGACGCCGGTGACAAATTTTTAAGGTCACGTGGGGGTGGAAAAATTTTGTGGCGATACTGGGGAAGATACCATATATTACTATGATCACGTTCTCGAGCCTTTTATAAAAGATATGCCAAGCGAGATTATCGCTTACATTTTTTAGCATAAATAAAATGTTACTGTTCGAATCAGATAAGAAACAAATGAAGCAAAAACTTCATGTTCGATATACTGAGTTTCAGGCTATCGTTCTGTGTGGTTATGGTAACAGGTACCTGTTTTATTCCACCAAGTTATTCGAGTAATTTTTGTTGGCTTAACGAACAAAATGAATTATAGACTTTATCCACTTACTGAGGATAACAATATGCCTAAGGCTTTGCTTCCTTTAGCCAACAAACCAATGTTACACTATGTTTTGGACTGGTTAGAAAGAGCTGGAATTACCGGTATGTAAATTTCCATAAAATACCTTTAATCATTCGATTATATTAATATTTTGCATTAATTTCAACAAGAATAGATGTAATAATTATTTCAGAATCAAGCGGGGAACATAAAATTGGACATTATATTAAGGTTGTCTATGAAGGAAAATTGAAACCAACTTTAGAAGTGGTTAAAGAAGATGTAGGGACTGCTGATGCGTTGAGAACGATTAAAGATAAAATTAAGGTCTTTATTTTAATATCGTTGTTTGCTTGCATTATTGTTGCGATAAATTAACTTTTATTAATTATATTCTTTAGAATGATTTCGTCGTGATTAGTTGCGATTTGATTCTTGATTTACCTCCTCACCAATTCTTGGATCTTCATCGTACTCGAGATCCTACTTTTACAGCACTTTATTATGAACCAAATAAATCAGAGGGTAGTGGAGGAAGTGGTAATAATTATAAGGACGATAGTAAGTTTTTATTTTTTTTTCAAATTATCTTTATTATATTTGTTTAAATAGAAATTAATAATTTCTTATTAAAATTCAAAGAATCTAAACAATTTGTTGGAGTTGATATTAATCAATCACGTCTAATTTATGTCGCGCCTGAAGTTGATTTAGATCAAGAATTTTCCTTGCGTATGTCACTATTGTGGAAGTGCGTACGTGTATTTCATTTTATGAAAAATAAGGATGATTAGCTGATGACTAACAGATAGTAACTTAATAGATTTCCGCGTGTAAATATTCATACTACTTTACAAGATTCTCACCTTTACATTTTTAAACGATGGGTAATCGATCTAATTGCGCAGAAAAAGGCAATTTCTAGTGTTCGAGAACATTTAGTTCCGTTACTTGTAAAATGTCAATATCAAAAAAATTTATTAGAGAGAGAAGGAATAGATAAATGTATGTACTCGACGTTGCAAGCTAAATTATAAGTTAATTGAATTTAATTTTAATTATTTTATTAATGGTCTTTAGTTATATTTGATTAAAGTGGCCAAATTACAAGAAAATCACCAGAAAACTGCTCTTGAATACTCTGCTACATGGGATGAAAAATATAAGGAACCAGTTTACTGTCAGGTTTATATATATAATACTGGGTTTTGTGGACGTGGAAACACTGTACCAAAATATTGTGATTTGAATCGCCATGTATGTTGAATTCTTAACAAATTTTTAGAGTGTTGAGAGTCTTCAATTTCTAATGTAATTAAACTTTATATCTAAAGATGACGAAAGTTAGCACCGAATCGCGCGTTTCTCCATCAGCAGAAGTGAATGCAAAGACTCAAGTAAGTTAAAAGTTTTTGCATATTTTTAAGACTAACCAGTAAGTTGCTAATGATTTATTTAAAGGTTGGTTCAGATTCACTTGTTGGTAACGATACTAAAATTGATGAGCGAACCTCTATTAAACGGGCAACTATTGGTTCACACTGCATTATTGGTAAAAATGTGAAGATTTCAAATTCTATACTAATGGATGATATTATCATAGAGGATAAGTAAGTATATTAGTTTTATTAATTAATATTAGTCTTATTATTAATTAGAAAGTTATTTCTTGAAAAGTTCTAATTCCTAAATCAATCTTATTAATAGTGTTAGATTAGACGGATGTGTTGTATGTAATAATGCTAAAATAATGGAAAAGTCCGTGTTGAAAGATTGTGAAGTTGGTGGTGGTTATGTTGTAGTAGCAGAAAGTACGTATCATTTTAATGTTTTTATTCTATGATTTACTACATTATTTGCTGATATAATTATACACATGTTTTAGCACAAGCAAAAAACGAACAACTTGTCGAATTCCGAGATTTGAGTTAAAATTTAATCACGTGATACAATTTAAATTTATAAATTAACGATCAATCAATAAAAATAATTGTGAAATACGTTGTTGCTAAAAATAAAAATTCTATCACGAGTGGCAGTCGATCGAGATCGTCGCGCCAAATTTCTTGGGGTTTGATCTTGGCTCCCAGTCTTATGTTGGCTTAAACTAGTATATTAATGGATTCCCATTTGATCATAGAGTATTATGTTACCTAAATTTTTGTGTTTGAAACTCTTTATATCTCTTTATTTGAAAATTGTTATACCTGACAAAAAACCGAACATTATTTCCAAGTTTTTTTTTTCTGCATTAGATGTTAAAAGTTTAATATAACAAATTTTTCAAAGAAAAAAAATATCGTTAAAGAAAAAAATAAAGAATAATGGAACACCAAAATCCAGAGAAGGGGAATTATGACTATTCTCAGCAACAACAGTATCCTCCCAATTCCTCATTAACAACTGCTCCGTATCCAGGACCAGAACAACAAGGTCCTCCTCCAACAATTATACCGGCAGAAAACCAGAAATCTTCTTATACGTATGCTGATACCTATTCTCAGCAACAACAACAGCAATATATTCCTGCTCCTACAATGCCAGAAGCTAATCAAAATAATAATGAACAATCGATTTCGTATCCGCCATCCTATAATAGTAACCAGTACAATCTACCACCTGAGGCATCATATAATAATCAGTATAATCCACCACTCGAGGCATCTTACAATCATAACCAGTATAATCCATCATCTGAAGTATCTTATAATAATCAGTATAATCTACAACCTGAAGCATCTTATAATAATAACCAGTATAATCCATCACCTGGGGCACCTTATTCTTATAACAATAATCAGTATAATTCGCAATCTGAGGCGACATATGATAATAATCAGTATAATCCGCCACTTGAGGCGTCTTATAATAATAACCAGTATATTCCACAACCCGAACCATCTTATAACAATAGCACGTATAGCTCACCACCACCACTGGAACCGTCTTATAATACTTCATATAACTTACCACCACCACAACAGACATCTTATAGTAATAATTCGTACAGTTCAGCTCCTGAACCATCGTATACTGTACCATCAAATCAACCATCAAATCAACCACCAAATCAACCACCAAATCAACCACCATCTTATAATAATAATGTTTATTCTAGTTCTTCTTCGAATGCTTCCCCATATTTAACGAAACCATATTCTCGTACTCAAAATTATAACAACGCACAGCCATCAAACGTCTCTCCGTCTTCAGCACAACCTTCAAATTATGACGATAAATCACCAAGACCTCCAAAAAATTATTCACCATCAAAACCTATAACAGAACCTGATTATTCATCATCATATACGGTTGCTCCGAATCAATCGAGACCAGTACAGGATCGTTTACCACCCAATTATGGAGGAACAAAACGTCCGCGTCGAAATGATTGTGCGGATTGTGCGGATTGTTTTTCAATATGTGGTTGTATAAGGTGTACTTGTACTATTATTACTTTTATTTTCGCCGCACTTTTTATAGCTGCAGGTATTTTCTTAATTAGTTATTCAAAAATTTTACCAGGAAAATGTCAAGGTATTTGTGACCCTACAAATGGAGGTATACAAAATCCCAGCAATTTGCCAGGCAATGTTGACAATTCACTCGATAAAATTAACAATGAAATTAGTAATGGTACTCAACAATGTTCTAATTTATGTAAGGATAGTGTTTTTAAAATTCTATTTTATGGTGGAATAGGGTTTATAGGTCTTGGTTCTATAATAGCTTTAACTCAAATTTTATGTATGTGTTGTAGAGTTGGTTCAAGTGGTGGAAGAGGTACAGGTTGTTGTTATTGTTGCTGAGAATAACTAATTGTTTATATGTCAAATTCGATTCCAAAAAGTTATATATATTTTTGTTATTTAATAATTTATTTTTTTTTAAAAAAAAAATTATATTTCATTTATATAAAATATTGGTAATTTTATTTATATTATATATAATAATATATGTATACTATCATAATATTTTGTAAGAAAGCAACTATTGTATTGATCTATTTAATTTTAGAATTAGGCCTAAGATTTTGCATAATGCTAAAATTCCAATAATAATTAAAATGTATCAATTGTTATTATTGATTGTACCATAAAGCTAAAAAAGTAATTGACTACAGTAATAAAAGAAAAATTTCATTGCAAAAGATTCCTCATAGTAAATAATTTAGCATGGGCTTAAGCACAAAAAGAATTATTATTTGAATATATAAAAGTGATCATTTGAATATACAAAATGTATATTCAAATAACAATAAAAGTGGTCATTTGATTATACAAAGGTTGTTATCTGAATATACAAATCACACTAATTCATTACCAATAAGATGAAGTTGTAGTTGCCTTTTTGGTAACTATTTAGTAATTTAGATATTAATAAAAAGGCGGATTTACAAAGATTTTTCATAATATTAATTATATAAATAAATTTTGAATTGTAATAACTGATTACGTAAAAGGTTTGACCAGCAGAAAATCATGTCACGAGGAAACCATGTGATAAAATATAATTAAACGAAGTTGGGATGATCGAATTGTTTTCTTCGAAAAGAATGGATAAAAATACGATTGATTTAAACGATACTGAACCCAAGGAAGTTTGTCTCTCATTTACAGGTAAAATTCTTAAATTTTATATTATTCAATTAGTTCAACCTAATATTAATTTTCATTTCTAAAAAAAGGTGGAAAGGATAGTACATTAACATTACACTTAATATCCGCACAACCATCAAAATATAAAGTAACATCCTTGATTACATTCACTCCTCCTGCAACCACAAGACCATTTTTAGCACATTCACAACATTTAATATCACTTCAGGCAAAAGCACTTTCACTTCCTCATTCATTTTTACCAGTAACACCACCATATTTGGAATCATATCGTTCTTTAATTATTTCTCGAAATGTACCATATTTAGCTACGGGTGATATATTAGATGTATGTAATCAATTTATGGATCGTGTGGTAGAAAATACTAATGTTAAATTACTTCGCCCATTATGGGAAAGAGACCGAAATGAATTAATGAACATAATATTTTTAAATAATTTTGAAATATTAATCACTTGCGTTAATTTAAACAAAATCAATGAAAATGTGGCTAGAAAAATGGTCGGCAGTATGTTGACAAGAGAACTATATGAAATTATTATTTTAAAACAAAATAATGTTGATGCATGTGGTGAAATGGGTGAATATCATAGTATGGTACTTAACGCTCCTTTATTTAAAAAGAAAATTATTATAAAAAAAGGCGAACAAAAATTATCCGATGATGGAAATTTTTTATATTTTACAATTGATGACTGCAAAATAATTGATAAATAGAGGCACTGTGTTACCGTATAACATGTGACTTGTACAATCATAAAAGAATAAATTTTTGCGTTTTTATACTTTATCTGTTAGAATTTTCATCATGTCATTTTATTTTGCTATAGTAGGCACAAAAGATAATCCTATTTACGAAGTAGAATTCGGTACTTCTGGAACAAAATCTGCTGGTCTTGACCCGAATGCAAAGGTGATACTTTCGTGAAAATTCTTTATTAACGAAATCTTCGTTTAACTCTATATCAAATTCTTTTTCGTGCAAAATTATTTACTTAGTAGAAAGATGAACATCGTCATTTAAATCAATTTATTATTCATTCTGCTTTGGATCTTGTAGAAGAATTACAATGGAATACTAATGCTATGTATGATATATAATTATTTTTTAAAAATTTTTACACGTTACGAATATTTAAATTTATTTTTTATAGGTATCTTAAATCTGTAGATAAATTTAATGAATGGCATATTTCTGCTTTCATTTCGGCTGGAAGTATCCTTTTAAATTATTATAATGTCGTAATTCTATAAATCATGTTAGTTTATATATTTCTAAATGGTTAAATATATAGATATCAAGTTTATGTTATTACATGAATCTAAAAATGAAGATAGTATTAGAAATTTTTTTAATGAATGCCACGAGTCGTACATAAAGGTACATATTTGGTAATTTAAAAATTTATTATTTAAATATTGTTATGTTAACTTATATGTTTTTTTTAATTATTATTTAAATAACAAAAAGATATTAATGAATCCATTCTATGAGATTAATTCTCCTATCACCTCAATTGGGTTTGATACCAAAGTTCGTTATGCTGCTAAAAGATATTTGTAAAATCCAAGGATTTAATGTAATTTTAATATTTCATTTGATTTTTATTAAATATTATTTAATATATTTTTTTTAAAAAAAATTGTTTCTCCATTTTTCCCAAATTATAATTCAGGTGAGAATATGAAAATTTTACTTACCTCTAAAGAAATAAAAAAAAACTATTAAAAAGATTAACAAATGATTGAAAGACTAAATAAAATGTCTTTCAATACTTATGGTGCTAAAGTAAGGACAATAGGGTAATTTCGCTTAAGCAATTAATTAATTTATGCTGAAAGATAAAATTTTTTTTTTTTTAAAAAAAAAAAAAGATTAGAGTTTAATACGAAACTCACCTATCTTAGAGATCATCGTAAGCTATTATTTTACGTTTATGTCCTTGCGCTCTTGGATCTAACGGTGATTGCGAAGGTGGAACTGGAACTAAAAATATGAACTTTTAATTTAACCTTATAGATTTCAATAAATATAATTTGATGATAATACCTGTACTGTTAATTGTTGTGGCATATTGAGATGAACCATTCATATATGGAGCTGTTTGAAATGAATATTGAATTCCGTATGTAATTTGTTTAATGTCATTCTGCTTAGCAGTTGCACCATCTATAAAGGAAAATAAATATATCAGGCAATGTGTATTATAACTATTTGTCTTATGGTATCTATATAAAAAAACCTGCATCACTCCAAGGAACATTTCCGAACCCGTTTATATTTCTTTCAGGTCTTTTGGCACGATTTACTAAAAATCCACATATAATTTAGCATTCAATGTTTAGTAAAGAAACTTAATTGCTATTATTATTAATTAAATACCTTGTATATAGCCTGAACCTAACAATGTTCCGTCCATCTTACGACGAGCTTCGGTCGCGTTTTCTTCGGTATCAAAATCAATGAAAGCGATACTGTGCGTATATTTAAAAAATAAATAAATAAAAAACCGAAACAAAAAAAATAAATGTGTAGGACTCACCCTTTTTCAGAAACCATATTAATATTTTCTATGTCACCAAATCGTTCAAAAGCCATGTGTAATGCACGTTCAGTAACATCCTTAAGTTCGCCGACGTATATTTTTTTGGTGTAAAACTCGGTGTCAATATATTTACTTGCTACTTTATATTGCTACAATATCAAAAAGGTTAATTAGCTACAATTATAATAAAGATAGTTTAAGCAACGAAGAAAAACATACATCTTCATAATTATTATTTGACCATCTCCTTCCTTCTGTTTCATTGTTTCTATCCAATGACCGACGACGTCTTCTGCTGTTACTTTGCTTTCGCTCATACTCCTCCTCACTATCTGAAGAACGACGCGACCAAGTCCTAGACCGTTTCCGATCTCTATATCTATTACCATCATCATAACGATAATGATCCTCTCGGTCACTATCTGAGTATCTGTTGTAACTAGATCTCCTCGGAACATATCGATCATAATGAAGTTGGCGACCGTGGTCATTTCTTGGATGATAGTGACTTGAGCGGGAATCATAATAGTCATCAGATGAACGTCTCCGCGAGGAACGTCTGCTACTACTACTATATCGCCGTGATTCAGATTTATAACGATCATAGTCACTGTAATCGCTATGATCATGATCATCTTCACGTTGTCTACTATCACGTCTTAACATGCGACCGAACTCGTCTACTTCAACCTTTTCACTGTAATATTAAATTAATTTATAAGAAAATTAGCAATCGAATAGGTTAACATTAGGAAATCATTTTTAATCTTTTGCAAAGCGATCAAAACAGTGGTAAACTGACTTATCATTTTCTTCGGTTTTTTTTTTATTTTTTGTTTCTGAACCATTATCTTGTTTATTTGTAGTGGTAAAACTTTCTTCTTTATCAGGTTTACCAGATTGTTGTGAACCATTTCCTTCAGCCTAGCAAGCAATTGCAAAATAAGAACGTTAGAAATTGGATCAGGAATACACAAGGATTAGAAAATTGACTATAATTAATAATAATGACGAAAGAAAACATACAACCACCATTTTTATGTAAGGCAATACTCCCGAAAAAATAGGTTTGGGCTGGTGGGCGTTAACTTTCAAAATAGAGTTGAAAAAAAAATAAGAGTAATATAAATACTGAAAAATTTTTTTTTAAAAAAAAAATCTACGTTTCACAAGAAAATGTTAAAGAAACATGTGCCTGATTTTTTAAAGTATTCAATTTTTAACACGTAATTTTAAACGTAATTTGACGTAATAAAACTAGAATTAGGAATAGTTCTTGACATTCACGCATAAATACTAAATTCAGGTTCAAAAATTTTTTTCATTTATTCATTTATTTCTAATTTTTGACGAGACTTTTTTACATTCACAAACATGACTCTTTACTATTTTTTGGTTTTCGTTTTATTAGTTGTTGAGGTATATTTTTTATTCTTTATGTTGTTTATTATATATATATTTAACTAAGAAAGTTTTTCTTTCGTGCCTAAGTGTTTGGCATTTGTAGTTTTAATCGTAAGTGTTAAGCCGATTAAATTAAGGTTATTTATCTTAAATTATCTTTTGAGAAGTACTTACCTCATTATTTTAACAAGTTACCTTTTCCACGCGTGTGGAGACGCGCTGTTTTGCGATGGGTGTCGAAGTCAGATTTGGTAAAAACTCGGACATATTTTAGTCAATTCCGCGCATATTAAAGTTATGTATTAACATTTCTTATTTATAAGGTTGCTAGGTCCCAAATCGCAATAAAATTCACTTTTATGTAAGTTAATAAAACTTTTTTTTTTTATATTTGATCTGTTAACTTATCACATTATTATTTTTCAACAGCGCTGTTTTGATCTTATTTATAGGTAAGTGACAGAATCATAATTTTAAATGGTTCTTGAATTAATACATACATACTATCGTTATTTAGATGCCGCCAACCGCACATTTAGTGTCCAGAATCAAGAAAAAACTGATATAAATGATACTAGAGCAGAAGTTGCACATCATGCTAAAAAATTCTATAATCAACGTAATATGTAAGTTACCTTGTATTTGAAAAATAATATAGATTTAATGATCTTGATATATTTATAATTTAATAGGTACTTGACAGGATTCACGCTTTTTTTGTCGTTGTAAGTATTACTGTGAATTTTTCGCGATCCAAGTTCAATTTTACATTAATAACTTACTTTGATTAACAATAAACAGGATTCTTAATAGAACATATGTATTGGTTGTAGAATTGTTGGCGGCTGAAGATAATCTCGAAGTCATCAAGAAACAGGTCAGGTTAAACATAAGATGAAGTAAAAGTCGATAGTTCGTATTTTTTATTAATCTCTTTAGCGTTATTAAAATATTTTTATAGGCTACCAATCAGTCAAAAGAGCAATTACGTTTCGTAGAAATCGAGGAACGAATGAGGAACGAAATTGAAGCTTTATCGAAGGAATTGGAGGAGGAAAAAAAGAAAGAAAGAGATTTTGAAACTTTAAAGAAGCAAGCAAATCAACAAGCTGATGAATATAATAGACTAGCTGACGAATACAATAGTCTTGAGAGACAAGGAAGTTCTGAAAGCAAAAAAACTAGTTAAATATGAATCCTATTATTGGGCAAATTAAAATTATTGCTAATTATATGAAGATAGAGATAATAACCCCTATTTCATCGTTGTATACTCAATATCACGCAGTATTTGTATCTATTTCAAATTCAAATGATAAATAATATCAGTACAAAATTTGAACATTATTATGAATATTTTTTTTCTTTTTTTTTGCATTATACATACATTTAGTGTTTCAATAAAAATTTAGGTTGAATAATTAGTTATGACTATTATTAAAGAAGAAAAAAATGTTTTTAAATAAATTTTCCTCTTTTTATAAACTATCTCATTTAATCTTAACCGTTCATAATATCCTGGTATGACATGATCCTACTCAGTTTCACCACCAATTAAAAATTATATTCGGGCTTATATTATTTGTTGATAAAAAAAATTAAGTACGACTAAAACTACTACAACAAAATTGTTTTCTACAATTATTCATTCGACTTCAAGCCTATTAATTCCAAATAAACGAACTTTATGCAATTGGGGTAATTTTGCTATAATTACCACTGCCAAAAATGTAAAATTGACCAAAAAAGTAATTGCGTCATAATGTGTATAATGTGTACTAAGTAAAAATCTAAAGAGGAAATAAATTAATAAATTCAGATTTAAACTTAACAAAATTAATATATTTAACTTGCTTACATACAATCCAATTGGTAAAGCTGTAAGGTATTTTTTAGCGGGAGTAAATTGTGCTCCATTATCGATTTGTTCCCACAATGTTAATCCATCATAGGCTCCCGAATTAAAATCGAATGGAACTCCTTTTACCCAATGAAACATCACAAAACTGCCCTAAATCCAAAAATTAAAATAAAATTAATTACAAAATTGAGGGGAAAAGTTTTCGAAAGAGAATAATATTTACGAGCATATATGACAGATTGGTTAATGTCCAACTAGTTTCAGAAGATACTCCAGGAACACTACTAAGCAAAATCTTGACGCAAATAATCAGAATAATATGAACTAACCAAGCACCTAAATGATAAGAAATTAGACAATTCAATCGAAATGAATAAGTAAGGATCCTTCAATTTATAAAAAAAATGCAATAAGAATCAATCGATAATTTAATGAGGAAAGAATATAACTTGTTCATTATAATTTTTTTTTTCTACCTTTATAGTACACCCAATTAGAATTTAAGTTTGGTAGGGCAAATTGGTCTTCATCGTAAGTAGTTGGTTTTTCAGTAGTAATAAAACTTCTTGATCTACTTCTCGCCATATTCTTGGAAAAAAAAAAAAATAACGAATATTCTTACAATAAATATTTATAAGAAAAAAAAAAAAAGTTTAAAAGACACGTAAGGAAAAAAAAAATAAAGTTACGATAAGCCTATTTTAATAAGTAGAAAAAGCTTAAATATTCAGGAACTTCCTATTAGAATAACTATGATCGGTTTGGAAAAGCCCGAACAAAAAATATTACTGAATGAACATTACCAAGATTGTTGATATTTATCCTAATACGCAAATGTATCATTCTTTGATCAGGTGAAAATATGCAACTCTAATAAGATAAGGTTGCCGCATTCAACATTGTCACATTGTACAATTGCTCAAGTAGAAATTGATCGGCACACATCTTTTACACGTCTTTTTTCAAATGAGTAGTTACGAACCAACCGATATTCGTCAACGCGCTGCTAAAACAATTGAAATACAAGAACCTTTACTTGATGATGGTGGTGATAGTAAGGTTCAACAACGTATAAAAAGGCCAAGGCCTTCACTTATTTTAAGAATATTAATTGCAATAAAATGGATTATTATTGTTTTTATTATTTCTTGGTATTTTGACGCATTGCAAGGTATCAATCAAGTATTAGAAAAAGATACTTTGAAAAGGTTAGAAATCCAGTCTCTTTCATATTCATTTTTAATGGTTTTTTTTAAAATTTTTTTTCTTTACTTTTTTTTTAGAAAAATATTTTATATATCATTATTGGCACTATTAGGCATGTTATTAATTTTTATATATCTACAATATTATATTCCATTTACAAAAAAAGCTTCACCACCAAAATATTCATCATGGAATACTGATGATACTTTAAAGAAATTTATTCCCATAGCTACTTTTATGGGTTTAATAGGTGTTGTTGGTTTATTGTTTAGTTTTTGGCATATTTGGGGATTTTTTGGTACCCCCTTAGTAATATTTTCTGCATTAAAAAGTATTATTCATATTATAAATATTCTTTGAGTAAAATAATATTTGGTAATTAATATAATATATATTCATATCTATTGATTGCATATTAAGTTACAATTATATGTATTATATACAACACTCGAATCCCACATTTTTGAGCGAAACTTTTTTATAATAATATTTCAAATCAAAATTTTTCGTCAAGCTTTGTGGGTATACTAAATCAATTACAAAACATGAACGCGTCAATAAGTCGTGTATTCAATTATCAAAATTGATATATTTATTAATCACCTTAAATATAAAATGTAATATCCTTTATTCCTTTAATGTTTATAAATTATTTTATAAATAAATATATACAATTAATTGTTAATTTTGAGGATAAAATATGTATTGTGTATAGTGTATTAAATATAAATTTTGCAAAATGTATATTAGTATTATATACATATATTATATATACATTATTCTTCACTGAACAGTTAAAATATGCTTTTTTGCCTCGGAAAATTATACATTTTTTCTCTCTCATAACTTTCTATTATTTTATTAATCGACATCGCATTATCCTGCGCTTTTTACTAAAGTAATAATATATTAATAACAAAAAAGAAACACATTAAATTTGAAGCTATAGTTATTCATTGCTTCATATTTTCTCATGAAGAAAGATTGTTTTCATAAAACATTATGCATTGAATTGTGCACAATTATTCATCGGGGCGAAAGCCTAAGCAACATAGATATCCTATGAATAATACTCCGTTTGGGAAATTTGAGATCCGGATATAAACTATCGGATTATCCTAAGTTGATAATTAATTAATTTAATTTGCCAAAGTTTTTCTTTAGTAATAAATATTTGATTCATTCAGATGGGCTGGCCAGTAGCAGTTGTCATGGCTTTGTTAGCCTTTGCTTGTGCTACAGCCGCAAGCTTTTGTTGATGGCCGGCGGAAACGACAGGCTTTCTGACCGACCTAATTTCATCGGACGCGAAGCCAGGAATACGTATATTCCAGTTTCGTTCTAATAAAAAGAGGTAAATTAGAAAAAAGTGATTTATCCAAATTTTATTATAATCAAAGTATTACATACCCAGATGAAGTTGAAGATCTTTTACCTCCAACGTGTCCGATTTGCGATGTTTAGCTAACAAACACGCAAATGAGGCCACTGACGAAATAAATTCGTCTGCAATTTCGAGAAGCATCTATCAATTATACATATTAATTATATTAATTTAATATTAAACATATAATAATATATTATAAATAACTCACCTCTTCAACTTCAGGCTCTAATCTCTCTTTTGGATCTATTTGATCCACTAACTGCTGAACTTTTCGTTTTGGCAAAAGATGTCGAGCCCCTGCACTTTCTGCATCAACATCCATCGCAGCGGACGCCGGTGTTTCGGGAAAGCTCGCACTGCTACCAAAAACGCTTGCAGGAGCTTTGCCTGCCTGACCTTGAGGTATTTTTCCAACTGCTTGATTATTTAATAGTGTCGATGAAAGAATATTCGTACTAATGGCCGGTGCTATCGGAGGAACTTGTCGAGGAGTAACATTTGATGTCGATATTATAGCCGAAGATTCCGCATCAATTTCCATCATATCTTCATTTGATCCCTGTGATGGGTGTTGCTGCAACTGCTGTTGCTGTGTTAAAGGAGATTGTGGTGGCATCGGTCGTTGTCCAAGTTGATGTTGCATACCCGGAGATATCATTGAACCATCTTGAAGTTGACCAGTAGCCATACTTGTAGAAGGATAGATAGGCGATTGCATTTGTACTGATGTCGTAATAGGCATCCGATTTTGCCCTAACGAATTAATTGTATTCATCGGCATTGTCCTTGGTGATGATACATTTGTTGGAGATCTGATTGCTTGGGAATTCATAAATGATTGCGAAGACATATGGGGAACTGTTCCCAGACCAGCCGCCCCTGGAAATTTTTGTGGCAGAGTTCTTAGAATATTTATTTCTTGTTTAACCGCAATATTAGGATTCTTTTCGGCTATTAATTGGTGTGAATTATGGATATTTTGATATTCTAAAGGTCTAGTCTGTACAATTTGTTGTCTATTTTGATGATGAAGTGCTTGTTGTTGCTGCTGCTGTTGTTGCTGCTGCTGTTGTTGCTGTTGTTGTTGTTGTTGTTGTTGTTGTTGGTGCTGGTGCTGCTGGTGCTGCTGGTGCTGCTGCTGTTGTTGTTGTTGTTGTTGTTGTTGTATTGTATGTTGTTGAGGTCTTTGCACTGATAACATTGGAGTTGTCGATGACATTGCGGTTGTAACAGCAATAGGACGAGTTACTGTGTGTGGAGAAGAAATAGATGTTGAGGTAGAAGACGTCTGATCTTGCGTCATCGATAAATTGTAACTTGTTGCAGGTTGGTTATTTTGATTGTTTATATTGATTTGTTGTATCGCGCTCATCGTATCCTCATACTTTTTAAACATTTTCATACCTTCTTCAGTTTCAACACCCAATTGGTGAGCCTGATTAAGATAATCAGTAGCCATTTGATTTAAATATTGAGGTAATTTCGAATCTTCAGAATTACTTTTTTCGAAAGGTGCTGTTTTAGTACGTCCACCTCCAGTACTAGCTTTTCTTGTAGTAGTCGCTCCTTTTTTTTTAGCATTTCCTCTAATTACTGCTGCTCCACGTCCCGCTCCTACAGTTGTACCTACAGATATATTTGGTTGTATTTGAGGAGATAAAGACGTTTGCTGTTGTGAAGAAGGTTGTATAGAAGACTGCTGTTGTATTGAATTTTGTACAGGTGTTTGTGGTTGTTGCTGTATTGAAGGCGATTGTGCAGGTTGTTGCATTTGATGTTGTGGGGATTGTTGCATTGAACCTTGTGGTGTCTGTTGCATCTGTGGTCTTGATTGTTGTGAAATTTGTTGTCCTTTCATCTGAAGTTGTTGGTTTTGTAAAGATAACAGTAGTTAAACTTGTTGATTATTTTTTGAAGAGTAATCTTGTAGACAGATTTGAAAGGTTTTTTTACGTTAATGGTTAAAGAAAAAAATAATCTTTGTGAAATGCTCTCCTTTTTAAAGTCACGTGATAATCGCTGTTTGTTAAGCGGAAAATGAAAAAAGTTATTACTTTTTGAAGAACAAAAACCTATGCTTAGGGTCTCGTCTTCCTTGATTCGACTGAACACTGTTAAAATTGATTAAATGTAAATATATCATGTTTACAATATAACGAGATCATGTGATGAATATAATTTTTTTTAGTTAAAACTTTTTATTACTAATATTATAGAAAGTTAAATGTACTAATAAAAAATTTTTTTTTAATACAAAAATAAGTTAACCTATAATTGTAGAAACTGTGTATTAATTTTCTTTCTTATTTTGATATCATATCATTTTAATTGTTAATATACTGTACAAATAAGATATTACACAAAGTAAAATCCTCCAAAAAAAAGTTTATTAATGTTTAAAATCCCAAATCCTAATTTCGCAATCTTCACTTCCCGAAACAATCATCGTATCACCTAATGCAACACAATTAACTGCACCTCCATGTCCAACTAAAGTATGCATGCATTTCCCTGAATCTTTATCCCAAATTTTTACAGATTTATCATGAGCGCCACTAGCCACTCTAAGCTTATCGGCTGCCAAAGACCATACACCTTCAACATGTCCAAATAATGTATTTATACATTTTCCTGTTTCAAGTGACCACATTTTAATCGTATTATCTAAAGACCCCGAAATAACAATGGGTTCGTCAATTTTATCTGGATCATTGCATTTTGAACGTTCTTTATGTGATGTATTGGCAGAAGACGTATTAAATACTGAACATAATACGGTAGGTTGAATGCATTGGATTGAAGCGACATGAGTTTCTTGACTATCAAAAACTTTAGTACAAGTTTTGGTGATCAAATCCCAAATACGTATCGTTTGGTCATCAGAACAAGATAATAATTGTGATTTCTGATAAATCACAACACAATTAACCCATGCCGTATGTCCCCTCAAGGTTGTACATTTACTTGTAGAAAAATTCCAAACCTTGATTGTATGATCAGCAGAACCACTAGCAACAATACGATTGTCAAAGTGAAGCGAAACAACTCCATCTGTATGACCTTCAAGTGTGTTAAGACATTGACCTGTATGATAATTCCATAACTTTAAAGTGTGATCCATTGAACCGGTAATAAGCTTTACATTATCAAACTGTAATGCTTGTACACAACGTGTATGTCCTTTCAAAACATGAATTAACTCTCCAGTATCAAGATTCCAAACACGAACAGTCTTATCAAGGGACCCAGTGATAAGACGATTATTTTCCTCATTAAATTGAAGACATAATATTCCATCAGTGTGTCCTTTTATTGATCTAACAGTATATCGACCCTTCCGCCAATTACGTTCAACAACAAGACGTTCACTATAAACTTCTTTCCATGGTCGAGTTTTATGAGGTTCCAACGTTATAAAAGGTATATCGGGATATAAAGGTATTGTTTTGTCCTCAGATACACGAACACGTTTTACTTCTCTTATCTCATCCTGTGAATCGTATGATGGTGTATTCGGTGTTGAAGGATTAGTATTTGAAGGGGAGGATACAGGTGAAGTATGATGTTGTAAATATTTCATTGAATTATGTGCGTCAGCAGCAGAAATACACGTTGTAACTACAGGTGAATCGATGCATGTTTCATTTAATGCGGATCGTTTCCCGTTTCTTTTCTGTTTCTGATCCAAGAGAGGTAAACCCCAACCACACTTGTAACATTTTTTGTCTATGTGTTGTTCACATAATTTGTGCCAAACTACATCATCATCGGCCATACGTTTCCATGTCTTGGATACTTGAGCAGCTTGACATAATGAGATTGCATCAAGATAAGAAAGGATTTTAACAGAAATTTCGCTCGGAAGAGCTACAATAAAATCAATACGAATTAAATCCTTTATATAATTAGAAACAAAGGATAATTGAGTAAGACAACATTGAGTCAATATTCCTTGTAATATTACACAACGATTCTGTGGAGGTGCATCAGAAAATGTTTTAAATATATGTGCAATTGAATCTTGTTCTGAAAGGGATAATTTTGAAATTTGCTATAATTTTTTTTTAAAAAAAATTATTAAAATAATAATTAAAATTAGAAGTGAATAAAATAATTTATCAAATAAAAATTTTATAAAAAATACTTTTTGTAATTCTTCATTAGCAAGTTCGTCAGCCATTCTTTCTTTTACGAGATCAGGACGATGACGGTAACAATAATAATTTTTAGGTCGGTCTTGTTTATTATATACGCTTTTTATTAGAGAAGGATCGAGTTCAAGTTGTTTATTATAAGAAGAATCTTTAACATGAAGTCTGGTAAAGTCTAAATCTGCGGTAAATTCTTGATTTTCTTGCATAGTTAGAAAATATATATATATGGTTACTTTTTATATAAAAAAATAATGAACAATAAAGACTATGATATGACTATTGATAAAATATAAAAATAAACAAAACTGTATTATTCTTAAAAAGAAAAAATAAATAGCGAATTAAAAAAATTGAGAATAACAAATAGTTGATCAATATAGTACGTGAGCCAATAGGTAAGTTACCTAATCTAAAAAATTAGGTAATAGAATATCTTGCGTCAGAAACATACCACTTTAGATCATTACATTCCTATACTATATAAAAAAAGAAAATTCCTCATAATAGAAACTCCTAACCATTTAAACTCATTTATCAGATTATGATAATTATGCATGCTATTGCACCATTTTGATGCCATCTTTATAATGGGAAAAAATAACCATATTTATTATATTAATAAGAGGAAATGAGTATTTTCTCATAATTTTAAATATTGTAAATATTGCAATTTCCCGCGAAATCCTTAACATATTACAAGATATGAATATATTGAAAATTTGTAGATAGATATCATTCTATCAAGCCTTTTTTCTATTTCCAATAAAATGATAAAACTGTAAATAGATGCCTGTCACAATATTAAAAAGGGAAAGCTTTCAGAGTATTAGCCACTTTAAAAAAAAAGCCGTTAATCCGGTCATATGTTATTCAAATATCCAAATCCAGGTTCTTCCACAGTTCCATATCACCTCAGAGACAAAGAAACGTAAATTTATTTATTTTATCCTAATTTGTTTAAACTAAAATGTGATGGTTTAACTCAATGTAGATCATTCAGGTTATCACACTAATTAATTAAGGAAATTTTGATAAGAAATTGTAACTGAAACAATAACAAAAAATCTTATGACCATCCCAACACTGCCAATTATCAGATCTCCTTTTTTTTATTATAATAATGAATACCGATATAAATATGTGAATGTGCTAAAAATATTATGTTAGTATATATATAATATTACTTCATTACCCAAGCTTGGCGTAATATATTCTTGAGAAGATCCGAATAGGTCCACCCAATACCACGTGCGGACAAACTAACTAAGCTATCTTCGATATCACGTCCGGGGCGTCCGGGTCCTGTTATATTCGGTTTCATATTTAAATCAAATAAATAAAATGACTTTCCTTGTGCTATCCTACGACAATCAATGCGAATCGGAGCTAATGATTTTATGATCCGGCCAGCTCGTTCACAATCTCGCACAACCTTTTGATAGGTAGGATCTTGTAATTCCACACTGTTTAATAGTTCACTATTTTCCACCACAGCCACAACACCAGAATAAGGAGCAACACCATTGTGATGATTAAACCGTTTTACTGGTGGTAAGTGCCAATGATTATCAAAATTGGTACTTTTAAAATTAATATCATATGTACCAGGAGGCATGATAACAACAGTTATTTCATCTCCTTCCAAATATTGTTCAAGAATTAACGAATCTCCAAATTCATTAGTTTTAGAGGATAAAAGCTCTTCAGCATGTGCTTTGAGCTGTTCCATAGTATCGACTTTTTTAACACCTTGGCTTCCTCGTCCACGTATAGGTTTAAGAACAAGAGGGAAATTAATATTCTCTTTATGTAAAATTTCTACGGTTAAGTCATTTAATCCGTAAATACCATTCCGATTTTTGTATCCAATAAGAATTGAATTTGGAACTGGAAGTTCATGACTTCTAATTAAATTATTAGTTACCCATTTGTTGTCATATTTTTGCGCTGCCTCAGGTAATTGGCCAATAATTTTAACATTATATCTAAAATTCAGTGGATGAGCATCAAATAAGACGGTATTCGCCCAAACTGTCTTTGCTCCTTTCGAAATCGCGGTATTTATTCCTTCCTCTGTATCAGGGAAAACCCAATCCATATTTGATGAAGGATAAGGATTATCTACTGGTGTGACTATAGGTATGCTATTAGATTTTAATGAATAAGCAATATCTGCTCCGCTATCACTATAGCCTCCAGGTTTCAATGGTTTCCGAGATCCATCAATTATAGGAGGTTTCAATGCTTGATATAATATGGCAACCGGAGTAAATTCCTTAAATTCAGGGTTATATATAAAGTTAAACTGATATTTAAATTCTAAGTATTTCTTTTCGATTTCTATTAGATTTTGATTTAATCTAATACCTGTACTTATTTGATGTTTGAGGTTAGGAGTTTTCCGATCGTTTTTATTATTATCCATTAAATTTCTAACCGAAATATTGGCATCGCTATTTATCCAAACTCTATGCATTTTTCGATTTCCTATAAATGCATCTTGACCATACAAAATCCTATAATTATCTAATATAAGGATTTGATTCTTCTCATTAAGAATGATCTTTATTTGGAATTCTGGGTTCATATGATAATTTTGATGTAGAAATTTTATGGCCTCACGAGACCAATCTGGCACAAATACTTTTGAATCATAACGAAAATGTACTCGAATACTATCATCTGACATTCTCTCGTAAACAGGAAAACTCGAAAAGGATTCTCCGTTTTGACAAAAAGAAATACATCCAGGTCTCATTAAAATCTCGGCTAACTTTGGTCTTTCATCTAATATTGATTCTAAAACCTTCTTACTATCAACAAGTACGAGTTCTCCTCCTTTCACATTATCCTCAACATATTGAAGTAAAACCATTTTAGGAGGGCTCATTTTTGTACTTTGAAAAGCTTCATCCGTATGTGGAAAAATTACTTCCTCAATAACATTATTTTCAACATGAGCATGAATTGTTCCTAGGGCCTGAGAAACAGTAATGAGAGTTGAAATATCAGAATCCCAGACTTGCAAAAAAGATATGCCCTTATCTTCTATCGCGCTTTTAATATTTAATACAGAATCATTGAGCTTATCTAAAGAATGGCAATAAATTAGTGGAACTTGCTCCATTTTTTACATTTTTTATGAAGAAAAAAAAAAAAGTCTCGAAAAAATTAAATGATAATCATCGCTAATCTCACATGATGATCGGAGACATTTAAAAATCAATTGTAAATCTTAACTATTTAACCTAATCACTTACGAAATTAAAGTTCGTTTGATAGTTTATTCCTTCCCAAAAAGAAGTCGTCAGTTTTGAAAACGTCACATTGTGACTACTGGGGGGTGTCGGTTACGGATGATTGTCTTTAATGTCTTAAATCAAATAAATTACCGCATTTCGAGCAAATTTGTCTTTACAATATACGGTCAATATACCGAATTGGCGTAATGAATAGTTACGTAATTCTGAATTAATTGATGGCGTCTACTATCGAGTTGACGTAATATTTTGCACCACCATTAGCCAACGTCTTTTAATTAAAATTTTTTTTTTTTTTAGACTTACCATATAAATCTCAGTAAATCGGAAGTTTTCATTATGCAATCATGCCGATCTTGGGTAGACCGTTATTTTTGCCAATAAAAGGGTAGGATAAAAATATGTATAAAATAATTTTTACTTATTATATAAAAAACGTAAAAATTTGGCAGTTATTTAATAGGAGGGCACGTGACACCTACGGGGTGAACCCAATAATTATAATTTTTAAGGGGCGGGAAAATGTAAAAAAAATCATTTTTTTTTTTTTGAGAAATAAAGATGAATGCAACGAATCATATTAGATATAACCAATCAAATATATTCCTGCTAAGGAAAAGGGTTTGTAAAAGTAAATTTTATATCCGGGTTAAACTTTTTTTGGATACAAAGTTACAAACAAAATAGTCCCGGTAATTTGAAAAAAATTTTCTTTTTTGAGAAATTAAACCGTGATTTACACAATTTACATTAATTTACATTTTACATGATTTACATTATTGTACCACCACGCGTTCGAAATCGTCTGTGCATATTAAATATTCTATCTTTCAACGCGCGTAAAAAATTGATAAAAGTAATATTATAAATTGAAGTAAATATCTAAAACCTTAAAAATATAAATAAGTTAATTCTAAATAGATATAAAAACTTAAGATTACTTACAATATCTAATCTTTGAGGTAGATTAACTAAAATTATTAATTAATTACTAATTATTATTAATAATTTGATTATAATTGATTATTTGAAATCTATTTTACGTTACATTACCATAAAAAATTGTGGGGTAATGGATATTTATGTGATATTTAATGATCGAAAATAAAATTGGGAACTTAATCCTAAATTTATATTAACTTTAAAAAGATATAAATATAACTTTATATAGAATCATAGTTATGCATCATTATTTATAAATATAAATATACCCGTTTTTGATTCGTAACTTCTTTTTCACATGATTAGCACGACATATTTTATATATGTGAGTGCGTATATCATATATAAATGCGTTTGATTGAAGGGTTCGATTTTTCCGATTTTTCCGATTAAGAATTTTATTTAAAAATTGTATTCTTTTCTTTTTCGTAAATATTGAATCTTTTTGGTACAAGTCATCTATTTCTTAGCAAAAAAATTTATATTTAAAATTACCTTATCCTTATTTTTCACTTATTTTTCATATAAAAAAAAGATGGATTCTCCACAATTTCGTTATTTAAATAAAAAAGAATTATCTTATATTTATGAAGGAAATTCTAATAATGTAACACTTTCATCACTTTTAAAACTCTCTCGTCCTTTTAAATATTCTCAAATAATTCAATCAATTAAATTTAGTTTAAATAGAATTCAACAATATTATCCAATGACGAGATCATATATTTCAATGAAGAATGATAAATGGTGTTTCTGTGAAAAATCATTTATAATTCCTTCTGATTCTTCTTCTACTTCTCCTATTCCTCAAAATTTTCCTCCTAAACAAATTTCTTCGATCATAAAATCTGATATATTACAAAATGAAATACCTTTTAATTGGATAAAAATATCATCTTCAAATGATACCATTTTAAATACATTAGAAAATTTATGTTCACAAGAAATGACAAATGATTTTATAGTAGAAAATAATTTGTGTAGATTCACTTTAGTTACAAGTGAAAATTTTACAAATCCTTCAAATTCACAAATTATTGATACTACAACAGAAGTTGGTTTTGTATTTTGTTTCCTTCATACGGCATTCGATGGTAAAAATATATTTACTATTACACATGATTTTATTAAAGAATTTAAAAAAATTCTTTTGAATTCTCAAATTAATATGACCTCCGATTTAATTATTGAACAAGAATTAAAAGAAGGTCAAATAAATAATTTAATTTTACCAAAATATCAAACTTTTTATTCAAATTTAATATTTTTTAAGGAAATATTAATTTTAATTGGTTGGTTAATTTATATGAAACCACATAACCTACCATTTTCAAAGTCATCATCATCACAAATTCAATCTCAATTTCAATCTGAGAAATCGGAGAAATTTTATCAAAGTAATCAAACAGAAATTAAAACGATTACATATTTTCATACATTAACAAAACAAGAAACTTCATATTTAATTCAATTTTGTAAAAATCATAAATTTTCTATCACATCATTATTATCAACTTGTATATCAGAAATCATTTCAACAAAGAATGGTTATAATACAGTATTAGGAGGATTAGCTGTTGATTTAAGACAATTTTTAAATATTTCTAAAAAAATCAATGGAGCATTTAATTCTTCTATATTAATAAGACATCCAAAAGTTGAACATTTATTAAAAGATGAAAATTTCGATAAAAAATTTTATATGAAATATTTAATTAATAGAATTATAATTACTAATGATTCTATACAAAATTCGATGAAATCCGGTTTTATTTTTCATAATTTAAAATTTTTAATTAAGGAACCTATTAAGAATAATAATAATAATAATATAATTGGAGAGGAAATCAAAAATAATTCAATAATCCCTTTAGGTTACGTATTGTCTAATCTTGGGATTTGTAATCAAAATATTTTTGATAATGATTCTACGGATAACATTATTACTGATTGGAATAATGTTTTTTTATCTTCTACTGCAAAATCATCCAGGGGTAGTAATATTGAAGTAACCACCTTAACTTTGAATGATAAAATGTATATTTCTTTTTGTGCTTGTTCTAAATTTATTTCAGATGAGGATTTAAGAGATTTTGCAAATAATGTTCTTGATTTCATAAGGTTCATATGTGAATATATTTCAGAACAAAATATTGTAATTTAACATATTATCTGTTATACGAAATTTTATTATTATTTAGTACAATCAGTTTTATCACGTGATTAATTATTTTTAACCAATCAGAGTACATAATAAAGAGTTATAGTGAAAAAAAAAAAAAAAAATTTATTCGTGGGTAGTGTATCTCCCAAAAATGTCCTTTCTAGAAAAATATCCTTCAAGTGAGGTGACAAAAGGTTAGTGTAAGATTAGTTTCTATCAATCGTAATATAAGCACAATTGTGTGTACAACGATCTTTCCTTAAAATTTTTCGAGATTTCGTTGAAGGAATTTCTTGTGCGATAATAAAATTTCAAACTTTAGCTATAACACGATTTATCAAATCATTTAAATCATTTTGATAAGGTTTTGGCAATAGTTACATACAAATTTAAAGATTTAAAAATTTGAAAATGAAATGATATCATGAAATAATTATTTTATTAAATTTTTTTATTTATAGAATGCTTTTCTGCATGTTATAATTTTGGCGTATAACAGGGATTACACTTAGAAAGGCTTCCTTAAACGACCTCACTGACGCGTAAGTTTAACCTCAATCAATTTCTATACAAAAAATTATTAATTCGTTGTATTCCGAATATTTTTATCAAAGTACACCAGATGATATATTTTAATATATCAAAATTAGAGAGTATAAAGAGCTAATAGATATAAAGATTTGAAGTTAATGCAATAGTGATATAGATGACATAGATTAGGTTATAATTATTTGTGAATTCAAGTATATAATACATTTTTATTAACAAACCTATCTAAATTTAAATCTATCAGGATATTCCATAATAAATTTAATGAATTCATCATGTAAATTAGGCCATTCCATTTTAATATAATATAGAATATTATCTTTTTCATTATGTCTATTAGTTATAAGAGGGTGTAATAAAGTAATTACAGTTTTTAATGTTGGTTCAAATCCATTTAATCTAATATCAACTTTAAATACTTTAATAGCTTCATCAAAAGCTTTAAAACGACATAAAGCTTCTATATAAGAATTAAAATGATTTAAATTTAATATATACTTATCATTTGAACCATTTATAAATAATTTCCAATATTTTTTTAAAGTTGTAATATCACCATAAATTCCAATTTGATCCAATAAAACTGAAATAGCAGATGATAAAACTTCACCAGAATATTTTTCATTTAATTCTTCCCATAATTCTAAAGTATTAGATAATTTACCCAATATTCCATATGAAAGCATTAATACAGGAAAATTTCTCGTTTTAAAATCTTCATCAGTAAATTTCATCAATTCATTTATCCATTTATGTATACCATCTTTATCTTTCTTTTTATTATAATAAATTAATAAAAGTCTAAGATAATATGAATATTCTCGAATATTTATAAATTTAATTAATTCCAACAATTCTTCTGATTTATTTATCATTTCATTTTTCCAATATGATCGCATTAATAAAATAAAAGCATGAGCGGGTGGAATTATTTTTAATTCCATCATTTCTCGTAAAATTCTTTCCGCATATTTTAATCCATCATTCCAAAGAAATCCTACCATTAAAAAATATCCAATATCTGAATTAATTTTAATATCTGATTTTTTTATCATATTAAAAATTGAAGAAATTAAAGAATTTTCTATTTTTGATTCAAATAATCCTTTAAATAATTCAAAAAGGATTATAGGATTTGATTTTATATTTTTTGTTGGTATTTCATAATAATGTTTTATTGCAATTTTAACTTTTCCTTCTTTAAAAGAATCTTCTATTAATTGTAAATTCTTAAAATCATTTTCATTTAATTCTTTTTCAGCATAAGTTGATATCATATCTCTATAAAAAAATGTCAAATTATTAATATTATTCCTCCTTTGTTGTAATATTAATAAATTTTTAAAAATACCATCATTAAATTTTATTCCACCATCTTTAAAAATTTTATAAATTTCTATTATCATATTTTCATTATAATCATTATATTCTTCAATAGTTTGTTTAATTAATAAATCTTTAAAAAGTTTTAAACAAATCTTTTCATATATAATTCCGGATGATATCATTCCTTTTAAAAATGGTTTAATTAAAGAATTTTTTTTTTCAAATCTTATTTTTGAACAAAAATTTGTTATCAAATCTTTTAATAAATCATCATTTAATATTATATTATTAATACGATATAAATTTATATTATTCCATAATAATAAAGAAATTTTATAATTATTATAAAATTTTTTATAATCTTTTTCATAATCTTCAAATAATTCAATAAAAACGTGAACTAAATCTATTATTATTTTATCTTTTTGATCAATAAATTTTATTAATTTCATTGCTGTTTCTACTTTTTCATCTTTTATTAAAGAACTTAAAATATTTCTACTTCCACCTGGTATTAAATCAATATCATTATCTCGATAAAATTGTTTACTTGTAACATATAATGATAAGATTTTATTTTTTTCTTCTTCAATTATTGCTTTCTCAATTCCATCTTTTAATTTTATTAATATAATTTTTAATTCTTCTTGTCGTAATCGTTTTCTTTGTTTCATTTGTTGATGAAATAATTCTTTTCTCTTTATTATATTAATATTTGTTATTATTGATCTCGTTATTAATGAATTTTTCTTCTTTATAATATATAATGATCCTTTTGTATTGTAAAACTTTTGTGAAAAAGTTTTAACAAAACCTTTAACTAAAATATAAGAGAATGAATTCATTTGAAGAAAATAATGATTGAAAAAAAGAAAAAAAAAAAAAAAATGAAAAAAAACACGATCGATCTTCATAAATAACGTGTTAGGAAGATCTATTCCTTTTTTGTTATAGTCTCATATTTTTATTTAAATAATAAACAATGATTTACAATCTTACAATCTTTTACAATATTTAGAACGATACATTCGATACACAAAAAAAAAAAAATACAATAATAATTTAATATTAAAATGAAATTTTAAGAATTCAATGAAGCAATAGCATCAACTTCAATTTTAACGTCTAATGGTAACCTAGCCACTTCAACGCATGCTCTAGCTGGACGCGCTTCTCCAATAACCTAGTAAAAAAAAAAAGAAAAAATTCATTTTATATTATTTATATTATAAAAGAAAGATAACTTCAATTTTTTAAAGTCAATGGGTGTATCCAACAGATTTTTCAATCGTTTATCCACATGACCACATCTGATATAATATTTTAATACGAACCTCTCCATATGCTTTATTCATCACATCAAAGTCATTCATATCTTTGATATAAACCGTTGTTTTAATTAAATTTTGATACGAACATCCTGCCGCTTCTAATACTTTTCCTAAATTTTTCAAAGTTTGAATCTAGGAGAGAAAATATATATATATATATATATATTTAAAAACTGTCAAAAACATATAAAAAAAAATTACCACGTAAATCTGAAAATTTACCGTTTGTTCCCTAATATCTTCGCTAACGATTTTGCGTGTTTCTGGATCAAGGGGAATTTGTCCAGATACATAAACAAATCCATTTGTTACGACAGCTTGAGCTAGACCAAAGCACCAAACTCATAAGTTAGTTATATCATTTGATAAAAATAACTAAAGTAAATATAATTAAAATAGTTAAATTACAATAAGGTCCAGCTGGGCTAGGAGCTTTATTAGTAGAAACGTAATTAATATTCGTGCTCATTATTAATAGTGCGAGATTAAATTTCTTGAAAATTTTTTTCGTTCCTTTCTTTTTTTATAAATTTTTTTTATAATGAGTTTCTTATTATGTTTGTTACCATCTCCCATTGAATGAATGAAATGGGTAACGCTAAATTCGGCTTCGTAAATAATCATTTTACAATATCATGTTTGTTTATTTTATTGATTCAATAACCTTCTTGTTACGGAATCTTTTTTAATATTTTATTATCTATCTAAATTCAATTTGCATCTAAGTAAATTTGGTCCGATTACTTTTTACATAATTATTGAATAATCAGCTTTGATATAAATTTGTCCTTATACGGTAAAAATTTTAATGCATTATAAAATGGCGTTATAAAAACGCCAATAATTAATACTTTTATGTTAAAAAACTTGTAACTATCCAACTTTATTCGAAATCCATTTTTATTTATTTTATTTATAACTAATTAAAATCTAATCAAAATAACACACACACAAATATTCAGAGAAAAATAAAATAATATAGACAAGTGTAGAAATAGAAATTTGTAATTAACAATTAAAAGAAAAAAAAATAATTTTTTTTTTTTTCTATAGACTTCTTTCACTTGGTGAAGATATTTCATTTTCGGAACTTCTAGACGAGCGAATAGTTTCCGATGCAGTAATATATCCGCTTGTTGAAAATTGACTCATACAAGTGAAGTAAACATCGTTATCGGTCGAGATTTCATCCGATTGTTTTGATTTCTGGGTTTTACTATAACTGAGTGGAAAAGGAATATATCCTCCATACTATTTATCAATTAGTAAAAAAAAAATTTGTTAGTTACTGTGTATTAGAGTTTTGTATATCAAAATTGCTTACCTTAATGAAAGGATGATTCTATTTAAAAAGAATATGAAAAAAAATTAAATAAATAAATATGTTTTTAAACATAAAAATATAATAAAAAAATTAAAGCGATTCTTAACTAATGCTTCTTCGACAGGCAGTCTTTCGTAACTATCTTTATTTAACAAAGAACGAACAAGGTCTTTGGCTGTCTCACTGACTCTATCCCATCTTGGAGAATCCATAGAAATTCTTCCAACTCGGATCTTTGCGGCTATTTCACCTTGTCTATCACCAGTGAAAGGATAACTTCCACTTAAACAAGCATATAAGATCACACCAGTACTCCACATATCAACAGCTTTATTATACGATCGTTTATTGCTCGATTCGAGAACTTCGGGAGCAACTATTTTAAGCAAGTTAAGTATATTCATAAAAACATATTATTGCATGAATTGAAAAAAAAAAAAATATTTACCATATAAGATGGTTCCACATCTGGTTTGCATAGTAGAGTAGTCTATATTAAGCAATTTTGATAAGCCAAAATCAGACACTTTAATTCTTAACCCTTTTTTGCTTGGCATTAAAATATTTTCAGGTTTTAAATCCCGATGAACTATTTTTCGATCGTGAAGATACTAAAAAAGGATTATAAGATTAATATAACGTTCATACTTTAATTTACCCTACATTCAAACATTACCTTGATCGCACTTAATAGTTGCACGAAAACCATACGAATTTCTTCTTCAGACAATAATCGACTTTTGAATAGATCGAAGAATTCTCCATCCTCTACACTATTAATTTTAAATGTTACGTTTGATTATTGAGATTAATATAAATCGTACTTAAAAGATTACCACTTACTATTCAATAACAAGATAGATCTTTTCGGGTTCATCAAAATATTCAAAGATCTTTATCAAATTCTCCTAAAAAAAAAATTATATAAATTTATATTTAATGACCCTTCATTTATTAATGATCAATATATATAATTATTACTTACATGTGCTAAACCATTTAATATTTGAATTTCAGATTGAATCATCTTAATCTGTGTTTGAACTTCTTTACTAAATTTGGGTTTTTCTAATACTTTAACCGCATAATTGCTTCCGTCACATAAACGTTTCGCAATGTGAACAGAGGAAAAATGACCTCTTCCAAGTAAACGACCAAGCCTATATACTTTATCAAATTTCTTAATATATTTATATATATATATATATAAAAAAGAAACTTAAGTATTATAAAAGATTGTAATATATTTTATTTGAATAAATAATAACTTACTCCGTTAGTCCTGAGATTAACAACGTCAAGTTCATCTATACAAAAAAAAATTAAAAAAAAATATTGTAAATAATAAATTACGCAAGTTAGGAATGGAATACCTACAAGTATAATACTTACAAGTGTAAAGACCACTTGCTACTTTTGACCCAGGAAATGATATCTCAGAACGGTTTCTAATCACTGCAGTAGAAGAATGTTTATCGTCACGTTTTATTAAGACTCCATCTACCATCGTACCCGAGTTGCTAATATACCGATATGGAAGAAATGTTTATAATGATACCGATCAGGAAACCAAAAAAGCGCTATATAAAATATTATACCTAATATCTTCAAGAATAATCTTTGTTGATGTTACGTCAGTAGAATCAGTAAAATTTTCCTAAAATCGAAAAGAAAGATAAACTAAAACATAAATAAATCATCATTTCGTCATTTATAAAATTTTATTGTTAATTTTATATTACTTACAATTCTTATAAGGCAATGACTATCGTTTATATGTGGGTCAAGTGGTAGTTGCTAAAAGTAAAAAATCATTTATAAACATAATAACATGAATGATTTTATAATAAATAAAATAAATTTATAATACATGGTGAGTTGGAGCACTATCAGGGAATTTGCCAAGACAGTTAAAAGTTTCGGTAAGAAAGATATAAGGTAAATGTAAACTATCCAAGTTGTTCACTGGTTTAAGTATTGCCCAAGTATTTTGTGGATAACTTATAATTCCCGGGTCGCGGTTCTCAAGAATTAGCGTGGTCGGACGTTTCGGCTTCCTCGTGGCATTTCTCGTAAGTGCCTTCGGTGTTTTCGAAAATTTTGGCATTTCTGATAAATAAATAAATTATTAGGTTATAAAAACGCGTCATTATTTGAAAAGAAAAATAAACTTATGTACCTTTTTAACACAGTATATCAACAAAAAAAAAATAAAATAAAATAAAATAAAATAAAATAAAAATAAAAATAAATAAAAAAAAAAGGGGGGGGGGTCAATACAAAATATTATAGAGGATGAGAGAAAAAGAAGAAATTCAGATAAACCATCGAAAAGATTGTAACTAAGCGGGTTATTTTATATTCACTCTTCAAGTGGAATCTATGATAACAAAATTTTCATCAGAACCGTGGGAATCAAATCAACTCAAAATCAACAATCACCAAAACTGCTATATAGGGAATGAGTCACTATACTCTCTCTCATAGGTACGATAGGTACGAGATCACTAAAAAGACAATGGACAATCAGCAATTTACTTTTATGTAAATGCTAAATAATATGGTATCTTTCTTTATCAGGAATTCTAACAGTTTGTTTATACAGATAAGTCCGATAACAAAAAAAATGTTCTCTTTAAAAGTTGGAATTTTTTATCCTTTTATAATGATTATTTTATAAAATTTTTTCATTAAGGATGACTTTCTAATCGTAATACTTTATTTATTTGACTTACCTCTTTATTAAATATGACATTTTTATCGGCAAACAAATTTGTTATCAGATACCGTTGTTTGAATTCAAATACCGATTGTTCAAAAGTATATTGTACTAAATTCTTATTTTGGTAAGTATACAAAAAAATAAGGAAAATCACGAATTTCCTATCTTATAAAGAAATAAGGAAACTCATTGGTACAGTATTACATAAACTATTCCTATCTCATCCACAATCATATTTTTATGGAGTAATGAAAAAAGCGAGCGAAAAAAAAAAATTCAACCGATAATTCCGGTAATTTCTTTGTATTTGAGTAATTGTTTATAATCATATAATCGTAAATATCATTAAATATTAATAAATTTAGAAAATCATTTTTCTGTTAAATTCCATAAAAAATAGTTGATAAACCCGTAATTGTCAAAGTTTATTTGTGATGCTTATCATGAAAATTCATCGTTTGTCATGAGTCATTTCACCGATGATCTGATTATCTATGATCGATAACTGAAAAAGATACCGATATGATACCGTATTTTGTATGTGTGTTTGTGTTTCATACGTAATTTCAACTAAATGTTTAATGTAAATTGCAACTTGGTTGATCTTTTTTTAATTTTTAATTTTCGTCCCTGATATTCTCTCTTTTTGACCAGCCTTTTTTTTTCTCTCATCAACATCTAGATTACTATTAATCTTTTTTGAGTTTAACCAGGGACTCTTTTTTGTTATATCATTTAAAAAAATAAAAAATAGTCGTTTGTTTTGTAAATATTACCCCATAATATATAATTAACACATGTCGATCCAGGAAAACACCCCTTATATTACTTAACATCAAATTATACAATAGTTTAATGAGTCAAAAAAAAGTAATAGAAATCATGGAATTTGGGGAAAAATCATGCGAAAGTTGGATCATGAGAACAAAAAAAAAATCCTTTTAAAGAACAACGGTGATATAATATACGAAAATTTTCCGTGTTACATTCCCGAGTTTGGTTTAGTTGATTTTTAATCAGAAAAAATCATTTTTCTCATACAACCATTTCCTATATAGATTCAATAAAGATTATCATTATTA
Organism: Oehlia diaphana; assembly: GCA_003833135.1. Classification (NCBI taxonomy): domain Eukaryota; kingdom Fungi; phylum Glomeromycota; class Glomeromycetes; order Glomerales; family Glomeraceae; genus Oehlia; species Oehlia diaphana. The sequence continues at coordinate 15,472 of QZLH01000345.1, read as the reverse complement.
TATCCATTTTTAAATTAGTGTCAATCACTTTTTTTTTGACATTGGCGATTCTTTTTATAGTGAGTAAAGGTGAGAATTTTTTTTTATCTTTGGATATGATTGATAGATAAAAAAACAATCATTATAAAAGTATTTATATATTTAAATTTAACCTTATTTATATGTTATTATTTATATTTTAAGTTTAGTTTAAGGTAAATAAATAACATCACATTTAAGCATAACTAAAAGAAGTTTTTTTGTAAATATTATTTATATGTAAATAGGAAATGTAATATAAGTAATAAAGAATCAAATTTTGTAATTTTAGTCTAATTTTGACAATTGATAATTGGATTTATATTAATTATGATTATAAATTATATTTTAAAAAATATTACTAATTGTTATTACATATGATAATTGGTTCTTGCATAATATAATAGATAGATATTAACTAATCTTTACTAAAATTTAGCAACTAAATTAATTTTTTTACAAATTGATTTTCAATGTACTTTTATTTTACAATTTACATTATTTATATCTAAAACTAAAATTAAGTTAATTGATCTTATTATTTAAAATATTTTAACATTTAATAATTAGAATTTTATAATTTATAACTCATTTAAAAGTTTTAATTAAAATTAAAATAGATTAAATTATAATAAAATTATATCAATAGTATCAATATTAATTGTATTATTTTTACTTTAAATTTTAGATAAATATTTTTTTTTCAATATTTTTTATATTTTGTATATTATTAAATGAATTTTTTTTTAATTATTATTAAAGGTAATGATCACTGATAACTGAAATTATAATAATTAATCTATTAAAAAAAATATAGTATTGGTAAAAATTGATAATTTTAGTTAATAGTAATGATGATTTAAAATAAAAATCTACTATTAAATTTGTTTTATTAAAAAGAATTTAAAAATATCTGAATTTTTATAATTAATATTATATCATCAAATTTACTCTAGTAATACTCAAATAATAAAAATGTGATTTAACTAAATATTACATAATTAACTAATTTTAATATTAATAAAATAAAATTTTATATAATATTTATATATATATATATATTACTAAAATTTAAAAAATTATTTTTTGCAAATATTTTGGTATTTAGTAATACAATTTTAATAAACATTTTTTTTAAAATTATAAAATTCAATAAAAATTACAAAAAAAATTTGACTACTACTAAATGCCAAAATATTAATTTTTTAAGTTTCAAAAAATAGGATTAATCTACTAAAAATATGACTTATGACTTGTTTTAAAAATATTTAGAATTTTGAATGATATATATATATTTGAAATTATTCATATATAGTATTATTTATTAAGAAATAAAAATTAAATATAAAATAATAATTAATATAAATTTACATATATATAAATTTTTTATAAATTATATGAATATTAAAAAGAAAGAAAGTTTACATATATTATATAATTATTAAAAAAGAAAAGAAGGCAACTAAAATTTTGCATAATATTTAATAAAATTATATGATTTATAATATTATAATTTAATTAATTATTAAATCTGACAAGAAAGAGGAAGTAAATTTATATTAAACTGAATATTATGACTCCTTTAATATAAAAAGTAAAATTTTTAAAATACTAAAATAATCACTAATTATTATAAAATAATTACTAATTATTACAAAATAATTACTAATTATTACAAAATAATTACTAATTATTACAAAATAATTACTAACTAATATAAAACAAATAAAACAATTACTAATTATTATAAAAAATAATTTTATAATTAAATAATTTAATTATATTATTTGATTATAAACAGTTTAAATTAGACTATTTAATAATAAAATAACTTATATAATTAAATAATCTAAATATAATTAAATAATCTAAATATAACTAAACAAATCAAATATAAATAAATAAACTAAATATAACTAAATAATTTAAATATAATTGAATAATCTAAAATTAATAATTTAAATGTAATTAAATAGTCAGTCTAATTAAATAATTTAAATGTACTGATTTTTATAATATCTTCTTATTTTTTTTTACTGGTACATTTATTATCTCTGAAATTATTTTCTTTATCTTTTTATATTTATTATTTATGATTATATAATTAAATAATCTAAATACAATTATGATAAATATATCTATTTTTATTATACGTTGTAAATATTTTTTATTATAGTTTGTACTAGAAAATATTTATAATTATAATAAATATCCATTTATTAATGATAATCTGTAATCATTAAAACTTCAGATTATTGAAGTCTGTTAGCCTTTCTTTATATTCTTTTTATTGCTATAAAGTTAATTATATTAACATCTTTTATTTTACTTTTTACTATAAAAAAAATATTGTGTCAAATAATATAAAAATTTGATATAAATTTATATTATAATTTAGCTGGCATTTCCTATAAAAAAGAAATTCAGGAAATATACTGAAAAAATGGAAAACATCTAGATATGTACAGAAAACATCTAGGTATATATGAAAAACATCCAGATAATATATATGAAAAATGTACTAGATTTTAAAATAACTATCATTTCAAAATTTGGTATATTTTTTATACATATTTGAATGTTTTTCATTTTTTCAGTATATTTTCTGAAATTTTTAATTTTTATAGGAATTATAATATAATTCAAGTTGATTTTTAAGATATATGATTTAATAATTTGATAATAACCTAAAGTATTTGGTATTCTCGTAATATTATAATACTGACAGATCATAGCATTTTTTTTTTATTTATATCATATTTTTTATATAAATTTTTTATTACTTTCTTAAATATTCTAATAATAGTATATTCTTTTATTTTTTAAAAAATAAAGCATTTAGTCTCTTAAATTTATTATATATATTTATCTTATTTTTATTTAATTTAGCTATTTTATTTTCTATCTCCATAATAAAAAGATATATAATATATTATTTAATTTGAAATTATATAAATATAAAATTTTTCACCAAAAGTATAATATTTAATATATTTTTATATAATAATAATTATATATATTAGCAATTTTAAAAAAATTTCTTAAAAAACTTTACATTAGTAGTAAAAAGATTTGTTATAAAATAGTTTTATTTTATAATCTATATATAAATTTAATATAAATATAGTTTGTTATAATATAAAAACTTTTATTCATACTTGCTTTTAATTTTTGATTAATAACCTATATCTACTTTTTTATTATATCTCTTGTATAGTTTAATAATTATTACAATCATAATTGGAATTTATATATTTTTATTACCTATATAATTATAGTTAAGTATTATACTTTTATAATATTTTTATATTTCTTTTATATTATTTTAAATTCTAACTATAATTATACTAATGCAATTTATTTTTTTGCAATTATTTCAGTTTAAATATAGTGAAATTATTTAAAACTATACAAATTTATGATTTATTTATTCATTTAAAATAATTAGTTTAACAAATTCAGTCTTATTCACTATTTATGGTAATAACTAATAAGCATATTTAGGCATTAATAATGTAATTGATAGACTAATTGAACTATTAAAATAGTATATAATAGTTGGACTCTTTACCTAAAATAATGTAGCAAACAACCTTAAAAATTAAAATTAATGAAAGAAAAAAGTTTAAACTTTTTAGTGAATATACAAACAAAAAAAATTTACTAAGTAAAATAAATATATAAAAAAATAATAAATGCCAAAATTCTTGGTAAATATATAAATAAAAGAAAAGTTCAAATTTTTTTTAATGAATATACAAATGAAAAAAAATTACTAAGTAAAATAAATACACAAAAAAATAAAATAGCTATATTTTAAATATAAATATTTTTTATGGAAAAAGATTATATTACCATATTTGCCTAAAAATAAGCAACAAATTTTTAAATGCTGCCAAGTTTTGATAATGTGAACCAAAATTTATTATAATATGGACCATGTTGCTTATTTTTAGTAATTGCTTATTTTTGGATAAATCCAGTAATAATAACAAGTCATAATGAATTATAATTAGTAAATTACATTATAGATTAGATTAATTATAAATAATCATTAGTAAAAAGAATTTTTTAAAAGTTTTTAATGTATAAAAGAATCTCAAGTTTTTAATAAACACACAAATAAAAAATTTGTCAAATAAAATAAATATTTCAAATATTAAAAGTATAATTAAAGGTGCTTTAAATTCTTATTATATTGGCATTTGTAGATGTTTTAAACATCAAATATATTATTAGAAACTTTTTGAAATCTAAAAATTATCATTGATTATTATGATATTTTTAAAAATCTATACTATTTGTAATAATATTATATGGCAAGTTCATAAAAATTATCATACTGTTATTTACATTATACGTATTATTTTTTGTTTAAACCAAAAAAGTGATAAAGAAATATTGAATAATTTTGGTAAAATATTTAAAAAAATTATATTATTATTCATTTTAATTGAATTATTTTTATACCTTATAAGATCAGAATGAAAATAAGCTGAAAAATTCTAATTTTATTAAGATATTTAAAATAGCATTTTTCTTTATATAGCTAATATTATTTATTTAAATTATTTTACAATTTTTATTACTTATATTAATATATTTTATTTTTTATCAAAGCAAAAATCGACAGGAATTCTAACTCTAACAATTTAACTTTGATATTAGATGTTAATCTTGAAAATCTTTCACCTGCCACATTAAAATATGATCCTAATATAGATTATGAAAGACTTGTGTGTGATTATATTTATGAAGAGCTCAAAGGTGATCCATTTATTGAAGATATGATGAACATAATTAGACAAGAAGATTATAAAGAAGATTATAAAGAAAATTATGAAGAAGATTATAACAAATTTGTAGTCAAATAAGTAAAAAAATAATAAAAAAAAAATTTCTTAATAACATATACTATATAAACTTCAAAACAAATTTAATAATAATATACCTATATTAACTTTTGATGTTTCACATAAAAAACTTTTAAAAGGAACTAATATTAACAGAAGAATTTCAGTTTAAAGGTTAATAAAACTTATATATTAAAATATTAAGAGGTAATTTGTAAATAATATATAGTAAAACAATATAATAAAATTAGTTTTATTTGCAAAAAAAGTTATATTTTCTCGAAATCTATAAATTTGAAATATAAAAATTTTTATTTAATGCTAATTTTCAGTAGTTTAAGATTTGTAATTAGTAATTGATGATACTAATAACTGTTATAATTTATATATAATATATATAACAATAATTATATATTAAATATATAAATTTTTGATATATTTTTTCAACATAAAATTCAAATACTATTAGTTTCAATTTTTATAACTACTTTAATATACTTAAGAGTCTCTTTACATTATTCTTTATTTTTTTTTTTAATTTTCATTTTTTTATGGGCCATTTTATTTTAACATTTTTTTTTTTTGCAAGGTAGTGCAATTCATGAGTTTATTAGTTACATAATAGTAGTACAGAATTTCTGGTATATACATAACTAATCTATTAAAACTTTGAACTGGTTCTCCATCCTATAGATTGCTCCCGTACCCTACCAT
>QZLH01000344.1:81797-91870 GCA_003833135.1 Oehlia diaphana | reverse complement strand
ATGTGACGATCTGGCCAAAATTAAAGAATTTTTTATAGGGTCATTTATCCTAATTTAGAAATTGCGGGCAAATTTGCCCGCAATACAGTTTAAGGGATAATTATAAAATCTTTATATGTATTAAACTATAGTAAGTAATCGTGTTCGGTTAAACTGTTATTACGTCCAATAAAGTATTCAAATGAATATATAATAAGTAAAATAGTGATCTCTAATTCTATAATTGCGTAATATACTGTAAATCTATAATTTAAAGAATATGAAGAATATGATTAATTCATACTATTTTATGCTACTAAAGATATTATAATAATCGTATTTTCTGATTTTTGAAAATTTGATTTATTCATATAAAAAAAAATTGCTATTAAGTTCTTTTTTTTAAAAATATATATACAGTATATATATTACATATACAGTATATCTGATATGTATAAAATCTCGGGTTCCTTATAAAACTTTGAATTAAAATACTAACCTTAAAAGAAAGTTAATCTAAATCACATGACCCGATCAAATTAAAGCACGTAATTTTACATTTTAATCTAATCATAATTCCCAATTAGATAAAAGTATAGAGGTTTAAAATAGTCTGAGATTTAAATGTTTCAAGAAAACTATCCTACTTTAAAAGACAATGGATAAAATTCGTTGTTGGCTTCAAAAATCGTATGCTTGATATAATGAATTTATTTTAATATTTTTAATATTACTATCGGGCATTTGACATGCAATAAATCACATGATACTTCACAGATTATATAAACAAAGTATTCATTTTAATTTATATAATAACAGATAATGTTTAAAAATAATTTCACAATATAAATCTTTAATATCCTCACGATAATTTGAAGAATGTTTCTTTATGTGCTATATCCTTTTCATATCATCGTTTACGACCGAATTTTCTTGTATTTTGAATTAATTCATTATTTAATTTACTTATATAAATTATTCCCCTAAAAAAATTTTTTGTTATTTTCAGATGGTCCTTTTAGAAAAAACTTTGCGACATCCGAAGAAATGAAAATTTTAACTAATAATATAATAATATATTAATTATCAACGGTAAATAATAATCATATTGTAAATGTAATAACAAGATGGCTTTAGTGTGATGTGAAGAAAATTTATTAAGAACATTACATTATCATATTGTATAATAATTATGATGACAGCGATAGGATTTTTATATTATAGAAATTGTATATTTAATTAACAATCCTTTTGGTTATCTTCAAGGTTATTTAAGATCTAAACTTCAAGAAGTTATTCATAACACTATAATCATATCTAATTTATGTAAGTGAAATTGGAAAGTGTGGAAAGTGTGGAACGGTGTTGTAAATTCGTAAGGCGCAGGAACTAATCATTTTTTTGAAATTCACGTGGTTCATATATTAATGGTATTTTTTGACCGAATTTTAATTTAACTATGGCAGAAAGTGAGTGAAATCAATTCAATAATTTTTAAACAAAAAAAAAAAATTATTAATTAATTTTTTTTTTTTTTTTTTTTTTTTTTTTTTTTTTATAAATTTTTTTTTTTTTTTTTTTTTTTTTTTTTTTTTTTTTTTTTTTTTTTTTTTTTTTTTTTTCCTCATAAATAAATAAATGTTAATATAAATTTTAGGTCCTATAAATTATACCTAAAACGTTATTAATTTGACTTCTTTTCAAACCTAATTGATGTTTACAATAATTTCGTAATAATATCCTCGCGATAATTTGAAGAATATACTTTATGTGCTACATCCCTTTTATATCATCGTTTACGAATTACCGTTTACTGCCCATTCAAATCATTCCACCACATTTTGCTTTTGCATTAAGCATAATAAAGGTAGATATTTTATTTTTATTTTTTTTTTTTTTTCCTAATATCCGAATTTTCTTCTTTTTTTTTTCTTGTATTTTAAATTTGTTTATTATTATTTAATTTACTTATATATAATACTTATATATATATAAAATAAATTATTTCCCTAAAAAAAAAAATTCATTATTATTATTTTTTTTAAAAAAAAACAGAGATGGTCTTTTTAGAAAGCGGGTATTCTTTAATCTGTAAAAACTTTACGATACCCGAAGAAACGAAAAATTTAACGAACAATATATTAATATCACCATCACCATCAATAGAAAATTTATCAAAGATAAATGTTATAACAAGATGCGTTTGTGATTTTAGAATAAATTTTAGTGGATGTGAAGAAGAAAATTTATTAAGAACATTACATTGGATATTAGTACCATATTGTATAATAATTATGATGATAGCGATAGGTTTTTTATATTATAGAAATTGTATATTAAAACAATCCTTTTGGTTATCTTCAACAAGAGAAAGAGGTTATTTAAGACCTAAACCTCAAGAAGTTATTCATACCACTACAATCATATTTAATTTATGTAAGTGAAATTGGAAAATCTGGAAAGTATGGAAAATATGGAAAGTGTGTGTAAAAAGTGTGAAAAAAGTATGGATGGTGTCGTAAACTCATAAGGCGCAGTAACTAATCATCATTTTCGATTTTGTAGTTCACGTGATTCATATATTAATGGTATTATTTGATGCGTATCCAAATTTTACTATGGCAGAAAGTGAGTGAATCAATTTAATTTTTTTTAAAAAAAATTAATTAATTAATTAACTAATTAAATTTTATTTTTATTTTTATTTTTTTTTTTTTTGATCGATCAAGTTGTTCAAGACTTAAGTAGAGAATTGGCCATTGGATTAGCGTTAATATATCCTATAAGCATAAGTAAGTTATATTAAAAAATGAGAAAATTTTTTTTTTAATCTCTCTCAATCTCTCATAATCTCTCATAATCTCTTCTTTCTCTTCTCTCTCTTTTTTTCTTATTAGCTTATACAACTCCAACAAAAGAATCAAAGAATGAACTTACAAATAATAGTAATAATAAAAGTTCACCAAATAGATATATGGCAGATATAATAGGATTTTTATTATTGATATTACCAATATCAACATTATTACCACTCGCATGGATAACAGGACATTATGTAGATATTAATGATTTAGATAAAGCGAATTCAATTCGTAGAATACATAATTTAGTTTGGGTAATATGGGTGATGATCTTTTTAATAAGTTTGATTTATAATTGGTATAAATTATTTATTATTATATGGAATCATATTAAAGCATTAAAACGTAAAGAAATTGTTAGTGGTACTTCTGATATGCAATGGACTGTTTCTACTTTAAGACGTGCTGCAATTTATGTAAGTGATTTTAAATATTAAAACAAAAAAATTTTTTTTTTTTTTTCTTTTACTAATAAATTTCTTAAATTTTTTTAAATTTTTTTTTTTTAAACGAAAATTTCTAGTTGTGTTTGGCTATTTCTTCATTAGTAATTATTATGACAGTATTTTTAATAATGTCATTTACTTATGGTTATTTTCACCTATCAAGTACATTATTCAATTATAATACGAATATTACTTATGTAATCGTATGGAATTTTACAATACCAATATTACAAAATTTGGTTCAATTTTTTTTCATATACAAGTAAGTTTATTTATCACGCTCATCACAATTAATTCTTAACAACAATAATAATAACAATTTATTAAAATTAATTTTTTTAGAGCAATAAAACCGAAAACAAAACACTCAAACACATCAATGACGAGTAGATTTGCATTAGCGAATGCAGCAAGAAAAGATGATAAAAGAAGGATGGATGATTTTTCACGTGATGATGAATCTTTAATAGGAGGAGGTGGTGGTGGAACGTTAACAACTACTTCGACCCCATTAACGTCACCATTTGTTTCTTCAACTCCACCAGTAACAAACACAAATACAAATATGACCACAACCACAATGACATTAACAAATACAAATAATAATGATTATTTTAATCATTCTAATTCAAATGGATTGAATGCAGCTGCAATGAATTCAATGACAAATAATATTTTACAAAATAAGTCTAGTATTGAAATAAATCGTAATGAAGCTTATAAAAGGTTAAATTCAAGAAGATCTTTAACAAGATCTAGTTCACAAATTTTATCACCTATTAATTTTGGAGAAAATTCAAATACTGAAGAGGGTAATTCAATATATCCATCCTTTTTAACACCAAAAAATGATTATTATGGTAGAAGTTCTATTAAAAGACCTGTATTCATATTTTCGGATGAACAAACTAGTGATGAAATTGATTTAAATAGTACGGTTTATAATAATGTTAATAATGGTAAACGAATTAGCGGAGAAAATACGGGAATAAAAAGAATAAGTAAAAATAGCAGTAGTATAAGAATAAGTGTAGGAACGAATACTAGTATTAATGGTAATGATTCTTCAAGTAATTTGGGTATAAGAAGTATTTCAGGACATATTAAACATCAAAAATCATTTGAAAGTTCAATGGGATTAATTGCTGAAGAAAATTCTGATGGATCACATCGAACAATTATGACAAAAAGAAATCATAGTAGTGCGAGTGTAAGTAGAGAAGCATCCGATGCAACTTCTACTACAGTAGTAACTACCTCAACCACATATACTGCTAGTACTACAGTATCAACTACTACTACTGTAATAAGTCCTATAGCAGCAGCAGCCGCTAAAGCTTCTTGGAATAAACCTGATATTTATGATCATTTGAGTGCTGATGAAAGAAAAAGATTATCGGATTCAATGGAAAAACGTGAATGGTTAACTAAACGTCCCGTATCACCACTTCTTAGAAGAAAAACTTTATCAAAATTACCTAATTTATAAAAAAAAAAAAATATTTTTAGATAAAAAACAATTATTTATTTTAATTTATATTAATGTACTTATTATATATATATATATATATATTATATTATTCTTTTTTTATTATTATTATCTTTTTTTCTTTATTTTTATGGGTGGGAGTTTTGTTCTTTCTTCACGTTATTTTTTTTTTTTTTTGTTTTTGTATTATATATTTTTCTTTGGGTTTGGATTTCTTCAGTTATATACGGTATATGTGTATATATATACATGTATTTTATGTTTAATATTGAATCTTTTAATTAAAAAAGAACTTTTTTTTAGATATCATGCAATCCACGATATTTGAAAATAGAAAAAAATTTTTTAAATTCTCTTAAAGAATATATGTTATCAAATATTAATTTTTCTAAAAATAAAATCACTTCTTTAATTTATGAATGTAATGTTTTAATATTTTTTATCATATTAATTTACCAAGAATATATTCATTGAGATTGAAGCTTGTATTATCAAGTAAAACATATAATATATAAAATAAATTAATTAAGTCATAAAAATTTAACTTAGACGTCATAAAAATTTTACTATATTTACGAGCACTTATTATGGAATATTAATTTGGATAATAAATTTAAAATACAGCAAATCATTGTATGTAGCAACTCCTGAAAATCATTTGAACTTTAAGCTTGGTTGAAAAAGATAGATGCATCCTTGTGAAAATATAGCTAATGAGTTACACGGCATTTTCTATGGTTCTTCTAGAACATCAGTTTCAATCAGACCTGGAACTTCCAAATTGCGATCGTATGTTACTCATGTGATCATTTTGACTGTTTCAAGTGAAATAACTTTGGTTTTTTGTCTTTGCAATTTAGAATATGAAGAAATATCAGCAATATTGTGTTTAAATCGATTCTATAATCATTAAATACTATTTATAAGGTACAAATTTATAAGCTCATCATTTTTCTATCTAGAGATTTGACAAACCTGGAAATTAAGTGTAACAAAATAATGAGTAACGTATCAAAATTAGATTTATCATTACGAGTGATCTTATCAAATTGATTGAAAAAAAAGTTGAACAATATTAATTTTTTTTTTGTGATGATCAATAATCTTTATAAATTACTATATTAAGTCTAATATTTTTTTTTCTCTGCATAAAAAATTGTAACAGTTTAAGCTTAATGTAACTGTAGTACAAATTGTGCATATTTATACTTACGACCAACCCGTTCGTTTTAACTTTTTTTTTTACGTATTATAATTCTAAAATTTAGTTTGAATAAATTACTTGCATATATAAAATTATAATTCTTAAAATTCAAACTAATTAGTATGGAAAATAAGCAAAAGTGGTTATGGGAGAGTGTTGATGGTAATAAATATCAGGTATTAAAATTCACATTTATTATTAATAATTATAGCAATATTGAATTTTTATAGTTAAAATTGTAATAATTTTTTGAACATTAAAAGGAACATGTTACGATTACTACTATTGATTCAACTACTGAATCAGAAGATGCAGATGAAAGAATAGTTTATATAAAAGATTTAGAAAAAAGAAGACAAGTATATGGAATATGTGGAGAATGTAATGAACCTGGTACAGGAGAAAAATGGTGTCAACCTTGTAATGCTAAAAGATTTAAAGATAACTTTAAAAATTGGACTAGTGGAGATAACGATATTGATGAATTTATACAACAATCACAACTTAATGCTGTATATTATAATAAATGTCTTGAATGGATACCTTTTGAAAAATTTCAAGATATTACTTATATTGCAGAAGGTGGTTTTGGTAAAATATATTCAGCTGAATGGCCTGAGGGACATATTAGATATTGGGATATTGAAAATCAAGAATGGTATAGATTCAAAAAATTTGATAAATATGCATTAAAAAATTTGAATAATTCTTCTGATATATGTTCAGATTTTTTAAATGAGGTAATTTGAATTTAGTTTATTTATATTTAATATTCTTTACATTTATTTATTAGCAAAATTTCTTTTTATCAATTAGATTAAATCTCATCTTCAGATTCATCTTTATGATGTTGTTCAATGTTATGGAATAACTCAAGATCCAAATACTAAAGAGTATATGATGGTTTTATATTACTGTGAGGATGGAAATTTGAGAAATTATTTGAATAAATCTGAAGAATATATAGATTATCAATCAAAAATTTATGAATTACAACAAATTGCAAGAGGACTTTTAGATATTCACATTGCTGAGAAAGTTCATAAAGATTTTCATTCAGGTAATATATTACATATTGGTGTTAGTTCATATATAAGTGATTTAGGAATGTGTCAACCAGCAAATAAGAAATCAGTTAAAGAAGAAGGAATTTATGGAGTATTACCATATATTGCACCAGAAGTTTTACGAGGACATCAATATACAAAAGCAGCAGATATTTACTCATTTGGAATAATAATGAATGAGTTTCTTTCTGAAGAAATTCCTTATGGTGATATTTCTCATGATGAATTTTTAGCTGTTAAAATATGTAAAGGACAGAGACCAAAAATTTCTGAAGATGTACCAAAATTACTTGCAGACTTGATTGTTAAATGTTGGGATGCAGAAATAGAAAATAGACCAACTACTAAAGTATTGTATCAGTTATTAACAAAATGGAATGATGAAATTAATCAATTTAGTGAAATTTGTGATCAAATAAAAGAATGTGATGAGATTGGAAAAAAAAAATTTAAGAGCAGATCAAACAGAGATAAATCCAAAAATATTCAAACACATCCACAAGCAATTTATACCAGTAGACTTTTAAATTTTAAAAATCTTCCAAAACCAGTAAATTCTTCAGATTTATCATCTCTTCAGTTTAATTCAGGTAATTTAACTTATTTGCTTTTGTTATGAAAAACCATTTACATTATTAATTCTATTCATTTTTTCCAAATAGATGCTAAGTATGCTATTCAATCAACATTAGCGAATCCAAGTAAGTATTCCTTTTAATTATCGATACTATGATTATTTATAATTTCTAACGGTCAAATATTATTTTATGAAATTTACAGTTTCAGAATGTTTAGATGTTCAATTAAGCGAATTAGGTTAAGTTATTTATTTATTTATAGCTTTATTAACATTCCCTATCTGATTTATTTATTTATTTATTTTTATAGAACTGAATGAAATTTGTCAAGATGACGAAAATAATATTGAAAGTTGAAGTCAATGGTTTAGTAATTGAAGAGCGCGTTGGACGGTTGAAGTTAACTTTACTTTTATTTCTATTTTTATATTTTATACCCTTGTTTTACTTTTGTTTACATATGCAGTATATACATATCGATTGTATTTACTGTATTTAGAAATTCCGTTTTTATTTAAATAAACAGCTTAAATTCTTTATATTTCAGTTATTAGATTTATTTTTATTTATACAATAGTAAATCCGCACATCTTGTAACTATTACTCTATATACAGTATATGTATGTTGTTTTTTTCAATAAATGCATTGCTACTAGTCGCAAATTCTTAATGAATTAAACCAATATGATTATTACGTAAAGATTATTACTATGGGTTTAATCTAGAAGGGTTTAAATAATCGATAAACCATTGCATAATTCTTTAAGGGCGGATACCCGAAAAGACGAGATTTCAACAAGAAGACAGAATTTTTAGCTGAAATTATGAAGAGAGCATTTTTTTTTTTATTAATTAATTGCATTTAAAAACTTAGCATTATGATCGCACTTTTATATTAGGGACTCGTATATCAGGACCTACACAATATTGTCGTGATAATCAAAGATCGTAAGAGATTGGATGAACAATATTAGAAAAATCCTCCTGTTATGACTTTATATCAAATTTGGGTTAATCAAACTATGTACGATCCGTTGATCAAAATAATTAGTCGATTGGTAAAAAAACAATAGTGAATTTGAGTTAATGTGAATATCTCGTGACATAATATGGGTTTTACAATTTTATTTTTATTTTTTCTTAGATTTAAAACGATAATAAATATAATAAATATACGTAGTTTTTATGTAATCACACACAATTGATGAAATGTGAAAGACATTGATTATGTATGTATTTTTTTTTTCTATATTCGAAATTCGAATGTACTCCTATCGCACATCCTATTTAAGAAACATCATTTTGGGATGTTATTTATTTTCTTTGCAATAAATTCATTAAACTTGATGATATTCAAGAAAGATTAATATTAAATAGTTATTGGATAGGGAAATAGAGAAATCTTTCCAATAATAGAGTTATAATTCGGTCATTAGGAATACTGCGGTGAACCAAACAGTATATTATATTAATAATGATAATAAATTTTCTATATTATAGTTTAATTGTTTACAGTAAATGTAAAACTCTAATATATTAATTTCAAATGCCGATAGTCTAATACTCAACAAATTTAATATTAATTTTACGTATATTAGGCTAGCATTATGTAATGCTGGCCAGAATTACATAAAGAGAAAAAATCTGCACGCTTATTTTTGCATGTCCGAAATAATTGTCTTATTCTATGGCTGACCAATTGGAGATAAATTGTAAAATTATTTTAAAATTATTTCTTTTAATAAATATTATTCTTATGTATTTAAAATATTGAAATAGTATTAAAATTATTTGCTTTACACTACTGTATCCTTACTGAGTTATTGCCATCTCTACAGTGATATACTTAATATTATATCTTGGTGCTAAATATAACATTGGATAATGTCTGAATACATTATCAAAATAAAATGTTCTATAAGAACATTTACGTATTGTACGTTCTCGAAGATTCTCGTCATTGTTTTATCCCTTAAACTGTAAGCAATTGCGGGCAAATTTGCCCGCAATTTTACCAAATTTTAGCTCTCATCTAATTTTATGAAAAATAAAGCAATTTTAATAAAAATTTTTTTCCAAAATAGGTTAAATTATATATTGTGCAGAAATTATTATCATTTATTAATTATATATTAGAAAATTGAAAATTACCCATTGGTCAAAAGTTGTATTTTAAGATAATCACAAAAATTTAAAAATCTTTGCACTTAACTTTGGCGATTTCATTGATAATTAATTGTAGCTATATAAAAGCTTAATAGAATATGTAGAATTCGGTATGAGAAATAACTTTTGTTAATATGATATTTGATGTTTAAAAGTAGGATTTTGACTTTATATAGAACCTTAATGAAAATTTTATTACGCATTTTAATTATATACTCATAAAAATTAATTTTTTTTATCTCTATTTTGTTTATTATAATGCAAAATTTTTATAATGAAAATA
>QZLH01000344.1:66501-79670 GCA_003833135.1 Oehlia diaphana | reverse complement strand
TTTTTTTTTTTTGGTCGATTGATTTAAGTAGAGAATTAGCCCTAAAAGCACAAGTAAGCCATATTGAAAAATGAGAAAAAAAATTTTTTTGAAGTTTTTAATCCCTCTTAATCTCTTCTCTCTTTTTTTCTTATTAGCTTATACAACTCCAACAAAAGAATCAAAGAATGAACTTACAAATAATAGTAATAATAAAAATTCACCAAATAGATATATAGTAGATATAATAGGTTTTTATTATTAATATTACCAATATCAACATTATTACCACTCACATGGATAACAGGACATTATGTAGATATTAATGATTTAGATAAAGCGAATTCAACTCGTAGAATAGTTGAATTTTTCGAAAAAACAGTTTTTGTTAAATAACTCATAAATGGCTTTCTAAACCACCCGAAGTAAATTTGCAGAGCGGACGAAAATACATCTAGTGCAGGAATTTAAAGCTTTGATTTTAAATAAAAAAATTGCAATATAATATTTTTTGGAAAAATTGTTGCGCCACACTGCGCGTCAACCTGACACATTTCAGACGTGCAAGACAAACATTATAAAAATTACCTAATTTATATAATTTATAAAAAAAATAAACAATATTTTTTTTTATTTTTATTTTTATGGTGGAAGTTTGTTCTTTTCTTTTTTTTGTATTTTATATTTTTCGATGGGTTTGGATTTCTACGGTATATGTATATATATATACATGTATTTATGTTTTATATTGATAGAATTTTTTTTAAAAAAATCTCTTTGTTATCAAATATTAGTTTTTCTAAATAAAATTACCTCATTCATTAATTTACGTAAACATGCATTTTTTTTTTTGTTAGTAACACGCATTTCTTTATTAAATTGTAATATAAAGATATACACAATAAAACAAGAAATACATGGAATCTAACTCCGTTACTAAAGACACTACAGGACTATTCTATGTACTGTATACCAATAAGAACTATCTAGAAAAACTACCAAAAGACCTAAATCCAATTCAATCTACCGTGCTATAGTGAGGATCTGTTACGGAAACTCTTCACCTCCCCTTCTATATTCGGTTGCGGTTCGGCACGTGATGTTGGCGATACGCTTCCACTATTCCAAATTCTCAAAAACTGAATCTTCATCCAGTTTTCAGAAGCACTCCTAGCTGGAGTAATTCCGAACCTAATCTAAAAGTCCGTTCCAAAAATCCAGAGAAATAAAACAAAGTATGCGGTCATCTTTTTTTGCCACCGTAAACGGTTTGATTTTTTGTTGGCCTTACGTAAATCTACATGAAAGTAACATTTTAACATATTAATTTACCAAAAACATATTAAAGAAATATCAGCAATAAACAATTCTATAATTATTTATAAGGTATGTCAAATTTATAAGCTCGTGAAATTAAGTGTGACAAATAATGAGTAGCGGAAAAAAGTTGAACAATATTAACAATATTAATTTTTTTTGTTATGATGTAACAAGCATTTTATCTTTATAAATTGCTATATTTAGTCTAGTACATTTTTTTTTTATAAAAAATTGTAACAGTTTAAGCTTAGTATAACTGTAGTACAAATTTGTGCATGACCTGTACGTTTTAGCTTTTGTTTCTAAAATTTATCTTTGGTTAAATTACTTACATACACAAAATCATAATTCATACGATTCAAACTAATTGGTATGGAAAAAAAACTAAAGGATTTATGGAATGTTGTTAATGTTTCTCAGTATCAGGTATTATAAATTCACATTTATTATTAATAATTATAGTAATGAATTATATAATTAAAATCATAATAAATTTTTGATCATTAAAAGTTTCATGTTACGATTTCTACTATTGATTCAACTACTGAATCAGAAGATGCAGATGAAAGAATAGTTTATATGGAAGATTTAGAAAAAAGAAAACAGGCATATGGAATATGTGGAGAATGTAATGAACCTGGTACAGGAGAAACTTGGTGTCAACCTTGTAATGCTAAAAGATTTGAGGATAACTTTAAAAATTGGACTAGTGGAAATAAAGTTATTGATGAATTTATACAACAATCACAACTTAATGCTGTATATTATAAAAAATATCTTGAATGGATACCTTTTGAAAAATTTCAAGATATTACTTATATTGCAGAAGGTGGTTTTGGTAAAGTATACTCAGCTGAATGGTCTGATGGACATATTAAATATTGGGATATTGAAAATCAAAAATGGCATAGAAGCAAACATAAACATAGAAGATATGCATTAAAAAGTTTATATAATTCTTCTGATATAAGTTTAGGTTTTATAAACGAGGTAATTTAAATTTCTTTGACTTGTATTTAACAATTGTTACTTGCATTTATTTATTATAGCAAAATTTCTTTTTATCAATTAGATTAAATCTCATCTTCAGATTCATCTTCTTGATGTTGTTCAATGCTATGGAATTACTCAAGATCCAAATACTAAAGAATATATGATGGTTTTATATTATTGTGATAATGGAAATTTGAGAGATTATTTGAATAAATCTGAAAAATATATAGATTATGGAACAAAATTTGAAAAATTACAACGAATTGCAAGTGGACTTTTAGATATTCATATTTCTAGGAAAGTTCATAAAGATTTTCATTCGGGTAATATATTATTTACAAACTTTCCGTATATAAGTGATTTAGGAATGTGCCAACCAGTAAATAAGCAAACTGTTAAAGAAGAAGGAATTTATGGAGTATTACCATATATTGCACCAGAAGTTTTACGAGGACATCGATATACAAAAGCAGCAGATATTTACTCATTTGGAATAATAATGAATGAGTTTCTTTCTGAAGAAATTCCTTATAATGATATTCCACATGATGGATTTTTAGCTATTAAAATATGTAAAGGACAGAGACCAAAAATTTCTAAAGATATACCAAAATTACTTGCGGATTTGATAATGAAATGCTGGGACGCAGAAATAGAAAGCAGACCAACTGCCAAAGAATTGTATCAGAAATTAACAAAATGGAATAAATCAAAATATCATAGGAATACTGAAATTGGTTCTCAAGTAAGAGAATGTGATAAAATTGGAAAAAAAAAATTTGAAAGCAGATCAAACAAAGATAAATCCAAAAATATTCAAACACATCCACAAGCTATTTATACTAGTAGGCTTTTTAATTTTAAAAACCTTCCAAAACCAGTAAATTCTTCAGATTTATCATCTTTTCAATTTAATTCAGGTAATTTATATTATTTATTTCATGGGGAGTTGGAAATAAACGGGTAATCCCCAGGAGTATACTTGCCGCCCATATTAATGGGATTGGGAGAATCCCATTTGCGTCGTGGTCACGTGATATTACACAAATTTCCAAAAAGGAAATTTTTTTCCCGGAAAATGTCGGGAAATCACGAAATTATTGTTACACTAGATTCCAAAAACGGATATTTTTACGCAGATCAATTAATTCTGGCCGGAATTAAGGAATTAAGATTTTAATTGGAATTTGGGATTTGGGATATCCCATCTCATTTGAATGGGAGACAGGAGCGTGTCACTCATTCAATTTAACACGTGATTATGAAATTTTAAACTAAAATTAGAAATTTCCCGGCTATATATATGAGGCCGGGAAAGTAGGAAACTCACTCGATTTTCAAACATTAGTATGAAAGTAATCATGAGTGACACTTAGTGCGATAGGGGATTAAACTTATTTTATTTTGTTATCAAAATCCATTTGCATTATTAAATTTATTTTTTTTTTTTTCTAGTATATACCAATTATGCTATTCTACCAATATTAGCGAATCCAAGTAAATATTTCTCTTAATTATCATTGCTATAAATTATTAATAATTATTAACGGTCAAGTACTACTTTATGAAATTTACAGTTTCAGAATGCTTAGATGTTCAACTAAGTGAATTAGGCAAGTTATTATTTATTTATAACTTTATTATCATTTCCTATCTGATTTATTTTTATTTACTTATTTTTTTATAGAACTAAACGAAATTTGTCAAGATGACGAAAATAGTGTCGAATGAAATTTTTCGTTGAAATCTATGATTTAGGTAGCTGAAGAATACGTTGAACAGTTGAAGTTAACCTTACTTTTATTTCTATTTTATATTTTATACCTTTGTTTTACTTTTTTTTTACATTTATTCAATATATATTATATACGTATCGATTTTTATTTAAATAAAGAACTGAAATTCTTTTTACTAACTAGATAATTGTTGTTTAATCGTATAATGGTAAAATCGCATATTTTGTAGATATTACTCTTATGTATGTTGTTTTTCTCAATAAATGTATTTCTAGTCGCAAATAGTACTTAATGTATGAAATTTCAATATGATTATTGCGTAAAGATTACATCAATAATTGTGTAATAATATTATAAAATTTTTAGGCCATGTTAAATTAGCGTGGAATTCCATACATTTCAAATATCCTACACGGATTCACATTGAATTTTGTGGATCTACGCCGAAAATACTACAACTATTTCAGATTTCCACATATTTCTGAAATATTTTGAGACATTAGATTAGATTTACCTAGAAGGGTTTAAATAATAGAAGGATAAGTCCCGTAAAGCATCACGATCAAAGGTCTTAGCGGAAATTTTAGATACTTTGCGTAAATTAATTTAATTAATTTAGGTTTCACAAATTTGTATATTTTTTAGTTTATTTTTTTCTTGTTTTTCTTTACTGATAGATGGGAGGGTTTTTCTTTTAGCTCGTGCGGGAGTTATCCGGTTTGATTGAGCTGGTCTAGCACAATGGGTGAAAAGTTAGCTTAACTGTCTTATATTATAGTAAGGAGTTTTGTTTTTGTTTTTATATTTTATTGTCCTAAAGTGTAGCATCGTAGGTATAGTTTTATTAATTTAGAATTATACTTAGATTTTTTGTATGATTTTTAGCCCCATAGTCTATTGCAGATTTCTGGCATTGTATCTACAAAATTAATAAAAATCGTCCTTGTGACGTCATTAGCTTCACTAAAAAAAAAAAAAAAAAAAAAAAAAAAAAAAAAAAAAAAAAAAAAAAAAAGAAGGGTTTAAATAATCGACAAACCGTTTACATAGTTATTTAATGCCGGACATCCGAAATGATAAGATTTTAGCTAAAGTCATGCAGATCTTTTGGCCGATATCAGGTCATTTCTTCGAAAGCCATTTCGTCTAAGAACAATTATTTTTATTAATTATTTACATTTATAAACCTTTAAAATGATCCATTGATGGTTTTAAATTTAACAATTAAATTAAAGAAAAAATAAGTTAAATGTATTTTTAACATAACACTACAGAAGTTAAACATAAAACATATATGATAAGGAATTTGAATAAATTAATAAATTCTAACTTTATAGCATGATTTGTTTTAAATGTATTTTATACAGTTGACTGTAATCAAGTGATTTGGATGAGGTCACCAAAAAAAAAAGCGTTGTATGTATTGATTTATTTATACAAAAAACTAGAAGATACTTACAGAAGCAAACACCACCATAGAATCGTAATATTATTTTAGTTGAAAAATTAAAGAGTTTTATCATGTTATTATACTATTTTTTTTTTTAACTGAAAATGTTTATTATAGGTTAACTTATATTTGAATTTAATACTTAAATTAAATCTCTACTCTAAAATGATCAAAGGATATTATAAAATACATTTTTACAACTAATGTCCTTAGAACTTAATTAATATCCACTCGAATCGATTATTTGAAACTTATACATACGCAAAGTATGTTATTACAATAATATTTTGTCGCGCGTCATATATTTTAACTTGAAAAATTCATTCAATACCTATTAAATTTACAAGTAACCGAAACACACATCAATGTTACAGTATTTTTTAAATAATTTTATACAATCTAAACAAAGCTCTGACAAAGCGAAGATAATATTTTCGATATGTTTTGTAATTAATATGATTAAAATAATTTATATAAAAGAAATTAAAGTATTTATTTATAAGCATGGTCATAACAATGTATCCTATTACATTTCAATATTAAAAAATTATGATAAACCATAATTTTTAAAAAATTTTGCATATCAGTATGATTTAAATACAAATAACAGTCGGTATTTCGAGAGTTGTATCAAAATATCAAAAAAATGGAAAGAAAATAATGAAAGAAGTCCGAAAAGTACTCTAATGTTACTTATGTTGATATTTAAAATATTATTATAAAAATATTTATTTTTAAAGCGGATCAAATGCTTAATTACTTAATCAGAAGGTTAGATCGGTCCGGTCTGGTCCAGTCACAAAATATCGGTCTTTCAGCTGAATCACTTGCAGAATCGCTGGTAATTTATTTTTGGTAATATTAGCCCTGTTCAATTCTAGAACAGATCGGTTTTATTGCAAATTTGCACCCTTAGATAACTGCGGACATTCGGCCAGCAGAACCTTGCAATCAGCAATTTTGGCGTTCACCCTGATCGACATGCAATAGCCAATCAGTTTTTTTTCAATCCCGATCCATCCTAGAATTAAACAGGGCTACAAAATTGGTGTTCACTATTCACCCAGATCGATTTATAATAAATCCGATACGATCAATAATTGAACAGTTCGGTGACCATCAATCAATACAAATACAGCAGGTCGTACAATGCGTTGCTAAGCACATAAAACAACAAATAAAAAAAAAGCCTTGGGGGGGGGGGGGACTCGGATCACCCAAAATTTTAGATTGACTTTTGCAAAAGAATAATTAATGATTTTTGTACTAATTTGATCGAATATGATCATTACTACACTATTATGGTAATTGCGTAAATAATAATTTATAATTTAAAGTAATTTATATTATATGAATTGTCAAAAAATTAATGTCACAAAGTTTTATAGTATAATTGCGAAAAAAAAAATTTTTTTTTATTAAAGTTTCGTTAATTATGAAAAAAATGTGTAGATGAACATAAACAATTTACAGTATGTAAATCGGTCCGGTCCGGTACGGCCCTCCGATATCGACCGAAGACAAACCCTAAGAAGATGGATAATAAAAAATTTTTGAACTAAGTCGATAACAGATAAGAAGTCGCATTTTCTTAGTATTTGTTTTTAAATAATTAATCTTTCTGGAGATGATGATCACATGGACTAGGTTTCAGTTTAGCAGATGGCACAACGCGTAGTAACGTATAACCGACATACGAACATACAGTATTTTGTATTAATTGCCTATGATGATAGCATTCAATAAGAGGTTGAAATTAATTTAAAAAATTTGAGCTGAAGGATTAATTGTATAATTAAAATTTTTCATTGATTCTAATATTAATATTTAGTCAGAAAGTTAAAAGGTAACTTCATAATAAGGTCCTTGTAAATTGTAATATTTAACTTAAGAAGTATTGGTATTTTAATCGATCGCTGACACTATTAAATATTATTTTTCTCTTCGAATTAAATAAGGGTTTAGATTAAAAATCAAAAATAAAATAAAATCAAAAAATTAGTCGAAATAAATATAATTTAAATACAACAATAATTGCTTTTTCTCAATGGTAATTGACTTTAATATTGTTAATATTACGATTAAACACGGTCGGAATTATTAATTTGGCATTTTGACAAAGATATTTATTTTTTTTTAAAAAAAATATCTTCTTTCCTAAAAAGAAAGTTGGTCCAGCAACAAATCACATGATAATCTATCATTTGTTTCTCACGATTGTAAAATAATGATTAACGTAAGAATGTTTGCGATAATTTCGTAATATTAATTTTACTAGTATCCTCGCGATAATTTGAAGAATATATTTGTGTTACATCCCTTTTATATCATCGTTTACAAATATTGTTTACCGTTCAAAAATTCCACTACATTTTGAGCGTAATTAAGGTATACTGTATATTTAATTTTTATTTTACAGGTATATTCGAATTTTCTTTTTTTTCTCTGAATTTGAATTAATTCATTATCTATCTTACTAATATAAATTATTCCCCTAAAGAAATATTTTTTTAACAGAGATGATCTTTTTATAAAGCGAGTATTCATTAATCTGTGAAAACTTTGTGATATCCGAAGTAATGAAAAATTTAACGAATAATATATTAATATCATCATCACTGGTTAATCGAAGAAAAATGTAATATCAAGATGTGTTTTTGATTTTAGAATAGATTTCAGTGGACGTGAAGAAGAAAAGTTATTAAGTACAATAGTACATTACATATAATATTATATTGTATAATAATTATGATGATAGCGATAGGTGTGGATAGTGTCGTAAATTTGTAGGCGCAGTAACTAACGCTAGATTACCCCAGCGTACCCTACAAAAATGTCACGAAACGGCCGGCATTACGGCGTTATGCACTAGCACGTGAAAATAAACAGTGACGAATAAGGGCGTGACGAATAGGTTTTTACTTACTCGAAAAAAACTAAGTCCCTCAGATACTTATGAAAAATGGAAACAAGGAAGGGTGTGACGGATGTGACAAAAAACAGTCACGTGATTTTATATTGTGACATTTTTGTAGGGTACGCTGTGGAAATCCTAACGCTAATCATAGTTCACGTGATTCATATTTAATGGTAATATTTGACGCGTATCCAAATTATGTTTTATAAATAAAAATATTAACTTATAAATTTTTTTTTTTTTTTTTTGATCGATCAAGTTGGTCAAGATTTAAGGAGAGAATTTTTTTTCTCGGTCAATACAATCTAAAAAACGGGCAAGTAAATTTATTGAAAATTCTTGTAATGTCTGTTATATTTTAGTTTAAAAAGACGTAAAGGTAGCGGACAACCTTCAAATATGCCAAAAAAACGAAAAAATAATTTCCATAATAAGGAAAATAATACTGAGATTATTGATTTAGATGATTTAGATAAAAATCAGCATACTGAGCAACGTCAAGAAATAATAATTTAGAGCATGAATTGTTAAATATTCAAAAACAAAGGAATAATGAAATCGAAAGAGAAATTGCATTAATTGAAAAGCGAAATCGACTGTTAGGTTTGTGAAATTTTATATATTATATTTGTTTTTTATATTATTTGTGCTAACTAATAATAAAATATATCATAACAATATTTCGATTATTACTACTACAATGGGAATAAGAGAACATAGTATTCACAGATGATTATTAGTATGTAATTAAATGCGCAGTAAGATGAAAATTAGATTAGTAAATTTTATTAGGGAGATCGTATAGGAGAAAAGATTGGGTAGGAGAAATTTTTTTAGTATTTTTTTTGTTGCTTTTTTACATTATTTTCTTAATTATTAAAAATTTGATGCAAAATTACAACTTTAGGTTATGAAAAATTGATTTATATTTTATTATAATAAATTAAAGAATAAATATATGCGATTAATTTTATTTTAACTATAAAGTACTAGTATACAAAAATGTTATGCAATTGTCACGTTAATTTTACAAATCACGTGACTTAAATAACTGTACGGTAAATTTGGATTTCGTACAGTACAGTACAGCGTGTATGAATTTTTGTTAAACTTTACCGTACAGTACAGTTTACCATAGCGCTCGTACAATAACAATATGATTAATATCCATATATTTATTAAAAACTTTTTACTTTCATAAGCTTTTAATTAAATTTAATATTAGATTCAGGTTTACACCATATAATATAAAATCATGCTTCACAAATTTAGTATAATTTTTATACACAATTATATAATAAGCATGATGGGTATCCGTCAATCCGCAAATCCGCGAATTTATCCGATTCGAAAGTCGAAACCATCCGGATTGGATGAAGATATGAATGATTCACATCTACTATTTCTGCATATAAGTCCGGATCCATCCGTTATTTACGGATTGGTCATCCAGATTTTATATTGAAATTCATTCGGATGGTCATCTGGATCATCCATTTATTTACAGACCGGATTAAACGGATGACGAATCCATCCGGATCGTAACACTACATATAGTATCACGTTCAATTAGAGTTTAAAATTAATTAGTTTAAAAAAAAGTTGGGACAAGAATTAAAATCCACATTTGAAAAGTGCCGTCATTACTCACTAATGATGAAAAGTTTTAATTTTAAAAAAATTTACCGACATATCTTTTGGATTCCTAAAAAATTTTGAACAATCGGCCGACTTTTCCTAAAAAGTTTATTTGCAATGAATCACATGATATTCTACAGGTTATATAAGTGATATAATGTTGAGATCATCATGTTTCTCACTTCTTTGTAAATTGACGATAAACTCATTCTCGCGATAACTTGAAAAATATACTTTTTTTGCATCTTTATTATCAGCGTTTGCGAAAACCATTTACCGTTCATTCAAATCATTTCACCACATTTTACTTTGTATTAAGCATAACAAAGGTAGATATCTATTTTTTTTTAATCCTGAATTTTCTTTTTTCTGAATTTCGATTATTTAACGTACTAACGCTAATATATAAAAAATAAATTATTCCCCTAAAAAAATTTATCATTATTGTTTTTTTTAGTAGAGATAGTCCAGATATTCCTTAATCTTTAAAAACTTTCGATATCAAAAAAAAAGAAACGAAAAATTTAACGAACAATATATTAATATAATCATCATTAGTTGATACTTAGAGGATATAAAGAAAATTTATTAAGAACATTACATTGGACATTGATACACTATACTGTACATACTGTACATATTTATAATAGCAATAGGATTTTTATATGGTAGAAATTATAATTGAAATAATCCTTCTGGTTATCTTCAACAAAAGAAAGTGGTTATTTAAGAGCAAAACTTCAAGAAGTCATCCATACATCCTCCATACCACTACAATTATATTTACTAGTTTGTGTAAGTAATGACAGTAGATTGAGTTTGTAAATCCGGTCAAATATAGGTTCCTCAGAGGCCATACGCTGAAAATTTCAAATATAACCTGGCATCTTGCCGGGCTCACACATTGTCTCCCATTGTTAAAGAATTGATGGTACGTTACTATCATAAGAGCTGTCATCTTGTCGTCATCCTGTGATTTATATATTAGTCGTATTTTTTGACGAGTACCAAATTATACTATGGCTGAAATCAATTTTTTTTTTTTTTTGATCGATCAATTAGTCAAGATTTAAGTAGAGAATTAGCCATTGGATTAGCGTTAATATATCCTATAACTATAAGTAAGTCATATTAAAAAATGAGAAAAAAATTTTTCTGTTTTTAATCTTTCTTAATCTCTTCTCTTTTTCTTATTAGCTTATACAACTCTATAAAATAATCAAAGAATGAAGATACAAATAAAAGCAATAATAACAGTCCACCAAATAGATATATAGTAGATATAATAGATTTTTTATTATTGATATCGCCAATATCAACATTATTTCTGTTCGCATGGATAACAGGACATTATGTAGACATTAATGATTTAGATAAAGCGAATTCAACTCAGAATACATAATTTAATTTGGGTATTATGGGTGATGATTTTTTTAATGAGTTTGATTTATAATTGGTATAAATTATTTTTATTATAATATGGAATCACATCAGTAAAGCATTAAAACTTAAAGAAACTGTTAGTAGTACTTCTGATATGCAACGGAATGTTTCAAACTTTAAAGACGTGCCACAATTTATGTAAGTGAATACACGTTAATTTTAAGTATTACTAAAAAGAAATTTTTTTTATTTTTTTTTTTTAACGGAAATTCAAAATTCCATTACTTCTTTCTTCCTGGTTGTGTTTGGCAATTTCTTCATAAGTAATAATTTATGACAGTATTTTAATAATATCATTCATTAATGGGTATTTCACCTATCACGCACATTATTTAATTATAATATGACGTAATCGTATGGATTTTACAATACCAATATTAAAAAATTTGATTCAATTTTTTTTCGTATGCAAGTAAGTTACTTATCATGCTGTTATATTAACTCACTTATATCAACAATAATAACAATTAACAATCATTATTTTATTTTAAAGCAATAAAATCAAAAACAAACCACTTAAACACATTAATGACGAGTAGATTTACACTAGCTAATGCATCAAGAAAAGATGATAAAAGAAGAATGGTCTAGTGTTGCCTGCCGTAAATAGTTGTAAGTCTAAAAATCAAGTAATTATAATGGTTGTAAATCAGAATTATCATCTTATAATTAACCACAATAGCATAGTATTTACAACCAAATTACAACTTGTGTTTATAAAATTACAACGCGCTTAGGATGTAATCCGAAATATAATAATCAATACTTACGACACGCAACCTTAGAATGGACGTGATGATGAATCTTTAATAGGAGAAGGTGGTGGTGGCTCGTTGCGTCAATATTTGTTTCTTCAACTCTACCAGTAACAACCACAATGGCATTAACAAATACTAAGTGTAGGAATGAATACTATTTTTAATGGTAATGATTCTTTAAGTAATTTGGGTATAAGAAGAATTTCAGACATCAAAAATCATTCGAAAGTTCAATAGGATTAATTGCTGAAGAAAATTCTGATGGATCGAACAATTATGACAAAAAGAAATCATAGTAATAGTAGTGCGAGTGTAAGTAGAGAAGCATCTGATGCAAATTCTACTACAATACTACCTCAACCACATATACTGCTAGTACTACAGTATCAACTAGTATCAACTATTACTACTGCAATAAGTCCCATAGCAGCAGCAGCAGCCGCTAAAGCTTCTTGGAATAAACCTGATATTAATGATCATTTAAGTGCTGATGAAAGAAAAAGATTAACAGATTCAATGGAAAAACATGAATGGTTAACTAAACGTCCCGTATCACCTCTTCTTAGAAGAAAAACCTTATCAAAATTACCTAATAGTCCTAATTTATAAAAAAAAAAAAAAATTTTTGTATAAAAAATAATTATTTATTTTAGTTTATATTAATGTATATATATATATATATTATTCTTTTTTTTTTTATTATCTTTTTTTTCTTTATTTTTATGGGTGGGAGTTTTGTTCTTTCTTCACATTTTTTTTTTTTTTTTTTTTTTTTTTTTTTTTTTTTTTTTTTTTTGTTTTTTTT
Source organism: Oehlia diaphana (assembly GCA_003833135.1). Taxonomy (NCBI): domain Eukaryota; kingdom Fungi; phylum Glomeromycota; class Glomeromycetes; order Glomerales; family Glomeraceae; genus Oehlia; species Oehlia diaphana. Next base: position 66,631 of record QZLH01000344.1, on the reverse strand, counting down.
TTTTTTTTTTTTTTTTTTTTTTTTTTTTTTTTTTTTTTTTTTTTTTTTTTTTTTTTTTTGTATTATATATTTTTCGTTTGGTTTGGATTTCTTCGGTTATATACGGTATATGTGTATATATATATATGTA
>QZLH01000344.1:38855-63065 GCA_003833135.1 Oehlia diaphana | reverse complement strand
TTCTGAAGATGTACCAAAGTTACTTGCAGACTTGATTGTTAAATGTTGGGATGCAGAAATAGAAAATAGACCAACTACTAAAGTATTGTATCAGTTATTAACAAAATGGAATGGTGAAATTGAAGAAATTAATTATGAGAAAAGTAGCCAAAATAGTGAAATTTATTCACAAATAAAAGTATGTGATGAAATTGGAAAAAAAAAATTTGAAAGCAAATCAAGCAAAGATAAAGCCAAAAATATTCAAACACATCCACAAGCAATTTATACTAGTAGACTTTTAAATTTTAAAAATCTTCCAAAACCAGTAAATTCATCAGATTTATCATCTTTTCAATTTAATTCAGGTAAATTAACTTATTTACTTTCGTTATGAAAACCATTTATATGATTACTAATTTTATTCTTTTTTTCCCAATAGATGCTAGGTATGCTATTTAATCAACATTAGCGAATCCTAGTAAGTATTTCTTTTAATTATCATTACTATCGTTTTTAAAAATAATCACTGACTTGCAAAGGATCGAGACTTATTACATTTATATTTGTTAATGGTCAATATAATTTTATGAAATTTACAAATTCAAAATGCTTAGATGTCCAATTAAGTGAATTAGATATGTTTTTATTTATTGATAAATTCATTAATATTTCTTATCTGATTTGTTTATTTACTTATTATTTTTATAGAACTGAATGAAATTTGTCAAGGACGAAAATAATATTGAATGAAATTTTTCCGTAAATCTATGATTTAGGTAACTAAAGAACACGTTGAACAGTTGAAGTTAACCTTACTTTTTTATTTTTATTTTATATTTTATACCTTTGTTTACTTTTTTTTTACATATATTTTTCATTTAAATAAAGAGCTATATATTTATTAGATTACTTTATGTTATTTGTTTTACTTAATAAATGCAAATACTTAATGAATGAAATTTCAATATGATTATTACGTGAAGATTACATCGATAATTATGTAATAAACATTTTATGGTATCTGATTAGATTTAATCTAGAAAAGTTTAAATAATCAATAAACCGTTGCGTAATTCTTTATTGCTGGATACCGAAAAGATGCAAAATCCATGCAGATCTTTTTAGCCGGAATTATGACGAGTGTATTTTTAAAACTTAAAATTCTCCATTGATGGTTTTAAATTTAACGATTAAATTAAATGAAAAAGTAGTCACTTAAATTAAATGTAGCTTTTATATAATAACACCATTGAAATGGAACGTAAAAACAAATAGGAATTTAAATAAATTACATCATTTTGGTACGCAATTTCTTTATAACATTATTGATTTTACAGTACATACACTCATACAGTGGTGCCTGCAATCGATGGGGTCATCAATAAAGCGTTATATATGTTGATTTATTTATTCCAGAAACTTGAAGATACTTACAGAAGCTAACACAATAGAACCGGTATTATATGATGCTTAAGTATAACGTTCAGTAAATAATATTATTTTAATTTGCAAAATAGAAAAGAGTTTTATGTTTTATACTATTTTTTTGAATTTATTATGAAAATAATTAAGTAAAAATGTTTATTATAGTTTGACTTATATGACTTAAATTTCAAATATTATACTCTAGGTGAAATTATTCCCAAAGATAATGTAATAATACTCTAATATGATCAAAATATATTGTAAAATGTATTTTATAACTAATGTTCTTAGAAAGAAATCCCACTCGAATCAAACTGCTCATTTTTGGCTTATGCAAATCTCTATCTGATACATTTAAAAATTCACAAAAAAAAATAATAATAATAATAATAATAAATGTAGTATATATAATTTTAAAATAAAAATTAGATAAAGTAGTAGAAATTACGTATAATAATTGTTTTTTACAAATATGATAAATAAATCAATACCCACTTCATTATGTATCTTTTGCTCTTTACAAATAAATGAAATATATAATGAAAATTTCTATAATAATTTTTAATATCTTAACACTAATTAGTGAAATTGTTGCCTTCTGAAAAATACAATATTAATTGATTTTAGTATTCGTCAATAATTTGTGCTAATATTACAAATTTACAAATTATCGAGTAAATAATTTAACATTTGATGAAACATTTTTTTTAAAAAAAAAAAAAATTTCGGATTCCTTATAATCCATTGACAAAACGGGTAAAATATGATTCTAGCCTTTCCTAAAAAGAAAGTAATCTTAATTGAAATCACTAATCACATGATACTAAATCAAGGTTATATAAGCGAAATTATTGAAACAACAAATTCAAAGCGATCATGTTTCTCTCACATCTATTTTTTATTTCTTTATATACAGGCGATGCGATAAATCGGATCCGGATTTGGTATTATTTCGGATTTTTCTCCCAGAACCAAATTTGTCATTAAAACAATCGCGATATACAGAATTTTATTAGTAAAGTCGCGATATTTCATAAGTCGGATTTGATTCTATATCAGTTATATCAAAAAAAATCTTAATATATCGAATTTTTCCAAATTTGGCGTTAATGTATTCTTTTTATTTTAGCATACCTTTATATTATTGCAAAATTTTAAGAAAATGCTTAATTCCAGCTGAAATGGTTAATTTTGACCAGAATTGAAATTAATCATTTTACCGAAATTCTTTACAAATATCATACAATTTTACCATTCTTTTTTTTTTAATATTTTAATCAAAGTTTGGGAATAGCTTTATTTTTCTGAATATCTTGATATGCCGGATCCTAACATAATTTTAATATAAAATCCGGTATAAGAAGATTTTTTGATATATCGGATATCTTTCGCTCGTTTTCGAATTTTAAAATTTTGAACGAAAAATCACGTGATATCAATATTTCGTATTTTTCGTATATTTTATATAAATCCGGTTTAGCGAGATTTTTTCGATATATCGGATGTCTTGATATATCAGATATTTTTACTGGAACCAACTGATCCGATTTATCGAGATTGACTGTGTAATATTCGAATTTTTTGGAATTTTGATATTCTTCGATCTGCGATATCCGGAGAAAACGAAAAGTCTGACAAATAATATATAATATCATCATCATTATTAGTAGTAAATAATTCTTAAATTTTAGCGAGTATGACGAAAAAAAAAATTTCACTACATTGAATATTACCATATTATATTTTAGTTTAATATAATGATAACGATAAGATTTTATATTATAGGATTTATATATATTAAAACGATCCCCTTTGTAATACACCGTTTTTTGAACAAAAAATTTCAAAAAGCAATTTTCTTCCAATCAATCATTCGATCAGGATTTAAACAGAATAAGCCAATTGACTATTGTCATATTATGATTAAAATTAAAAGGCAAAAACCCTATGAAAAAAGATTGTGTGATAATTGTACGATACTTGTGCGATAATTGTGCGATAAATTTTGAGTATACAGAAATTATATAAAAGATATACAAGAAATGTTCAACACTGTACAGAAATTGTGCTAAAAATTGCAATACCTCAAAAATTGAGTAGTTGCAATTTTCAACACATTTTCTGTATGGTATTGAATGTTTATTGTATGTTTTTTATACGATTTCTGTATGCACAAAATTTATCACACAATTATCACACAATTATCACACAATCTTTTTTCATAGGGAAAAAATTCTTTCAGTTTTTAATCTCCCTTTTTTAAGTTTATATGGTATAAGCGCAGTAACGAAGAATGATATAACAAATAATAGTATTTATTATTTTCATTCACTTTGATGGCAGGGCGGTTATGGAGATATTAATTATTTAGATAAGCGAACTCAACTCATAAAATATATAATTTAATTTGTAACTTTTTTAGTAAGTCTGATCCATAATTTTTTCTTATTATATGGAATTAAATTAAAGAAATAAAAAGTACTTTGGACAGTTTCTACTTTATGACATTCTGCAATTTATGTGATTTAGTTTCGCTTAAAAGAAAAAACATTTTTTAAATTATTTTTAACGAAAAATTTACTTAGTTATATTCGGTATTCTTAATCATTCACATACAGATATTCCGCAAGTAACAATACAATTATTATAACATCCTTTTTTTTTTTTGCAACTTACTCACCCATAACAACAATATCGATTAACGGTCTTTTTTTTTAGATAATGGAAATATTTTTTACGTGATGATAATCTTTAATAAGATAGTGCACGCTACCAACTAACATCTGATGCAAATTCTATTATTATAGTAACTTATCCATAGCAGCAGCCGCTAAAGCTTCTTGAAATAAATCTGATATTAATTTCTATTTGAGTACTGATGTGAGAAAGGGATTATCAGATTCAATTGAAAAAACGTGAAAGGCTAACTAAACGTCTTGTATCTTATCAAATCACCTAATTTATAAAAAATACTTTAATATTAAAAAAAAAGAAATATTTATTTAATATGTGCCAATGTTTATTTATAACCGTTTTTATCAGACATTTATTAATTGGTGATTTATGTTAGTACAAACAGTACCTATTATGTAAGCCTGTTACTCGTCACACGTGACCTCATAACTACTATCGTGCTGCTGAGTAAATTTCACCAATCATATTGCTTATTGCAAATATAACCGTTGATTTTTTATACTTTTAATTTTATAGAACTAGAAGAAATTTGTCAAAAATAATATAGAATGAAGGTTCTTAACCTTTGAAAAGTTAAAGTCAAATGTTAAAGTAACTAAAGAACATTTATATAACTTAGATAATTTTAAATTTAAATTTTAGTGTAAATTTTAAAATAACAGATGTTAGAAATAATTTATTCATCGCACATCTATGTCATTGCTAGTCGCCCATGTCACACCCTCCCTTTTCATTTTCCATACGTATCCTGGGACAGAAAATTTTAAACCTACCGCCCTTTAAATGACACTAATTTTTGCTGGCATTACATAATTTTGCCCAGAGGCGATGCATTGCTTACAGGCGATGAATAAATTTATATTGAATAATATAATTTTAATTTATTGATTTGGAAAAAGTAGAAATACAATTATAGATGAATTTATTTTTAAAAACAAATTAAAATGGATTCATTATAATAAATTTTTTAAACAATGTTTGAATATTTTAATGAAGGAAGATTTAGTATTATTTACAAAGCTATTTGGTTAAAGAATAATCTAGGTAAAGAAGAAATTCTTAAATGTCATAATAATTTAAATGAATTTATAATAAAGTATGATAGTATTTTTTTTTTATAATTTATTTATACATTAATTTATTAAAACAATGTTATTTTTTATAGTGGAATTGTCATAAAAGTTGTTTAAATTCACATAATATTATTAAGTTTGATGGATTTACAGAAAATCCAAATACTTTGAAATATAATGTAGTAATGGATTATTACAAATAAAGGTAATTTAAGAGAAAACTTGACAAGAATAATTAAAAATAATTGGAATCAAAAATTATTTATGTTATATGAAATTATTTCTGGACTTAATGAGATATATGAACAAACCTTATTTTCATGATGGTAATATTTAAATCATAATAATGAAAAATAATTATGAAATATAAAAGTGCTTATATTTGTGGAATATCATACAGTTCATACTTTTTCAAATATGATTTATTGGTTGTATTTGTAAAGGTGAACGTCCCGAAATTATTGAAAATACTCTACAATGTTATGAAAAAATGTTATGAAGATCTATTAAAAAGGCCATCTTCTAAAGAAGTGTTAAATAATATTAATGAGTGGATTGTTCTTCCCTATTACTAAATACAATTGAAATTGAAAAATTGATTGAAGAAATAAAAACAGTATTATGGAATTTATAAATGCATGTTATACTAAACTTTTTGTGTTCATATTTGTGTAATTATAACTATGCAATACTATTTATAATCATAGAATGTTACATACATGTCTTTAAAAGTATGTGGAAATTTTAAGTGTAACAAAATAATGAACATCAAAATACAATCAAAATTAGATTCGTTAATATCAAAAATTGATTGAAAAAAGTTGAACAATATTAATTTTTTTGTTATGATCAACAAGCGTATTGTCTTTATAAATTGCCATATTTAGTCCAATAATATTTATTTTTCTCTGCATAAAAAAAATTGTAACAGTTTAAGCTTAGTCCCCAGGTTCTCACTGGATCCGATGTAGAATTAGCTCGGATTCTATGTAATAACGGCAGAAGACATGGGTCCGATGATTACAAATGGTTATAAATCAAAAATTCCAGATGTTGATCAATCGGACCCGGTTCACTGCCAGAATCAATGGAACTAGGGCGAAAATTAGTATAGCCGTACAACAATAGGTCAAATTTGTCCCCACGTTCATTTTTGCTTTTACGTATTATAATTCTAAAATTATTTGATTAAATTACTCGCATCTACAAAATTATTAATTCATATAATTTAAACTAGTTAGTATTATGGAAAAAAATCAAAAGTGGTTATGAAAGGATGTTGATTATGATGAATATCAGGTATTATAAATTCACATTATTATTAATAATTATAGTATTATTAATCATTTTTTATCATAAAGAGCTCCATGTTATTATTGATTTAACTAGTACTGAATCAGAAGATGCAAGTTTATATGTAAGATTTAGAAAAAAGAAAACAAGTATATGGATATGTGGAGAATGTAATAAACTTGGTACAGGAGAATTTTGGTGTCAACCTTGTAATGCTAAAGGATAAGAATAACATTAAAAATTGGACTAGTGGAAATAAAGATATTGATGAATTACAACAATCACAATATGTACTTTAAACAAATGTCTTGAATGGATACCTTTTGAAAAATTTCAAAATATCACTTATATTGAGGAAGGTAGTTTTGGTAAGATTTACTTAGTTAAAATAGTCTGAAGGATTTAATTAATTATTGGAATATTGAATGTCAAGAATGGTGTAGATATGGATATTATGAATGTGCATTGAAAAGTTTGAATAATTCTTAGTTCAGATTATTTAAATGTGATAATTAAATTTGCTTTGATTTGTATATAACAATTGCTACTTGTGTAAGTTTACTAACAAAATTTTCTTTTACTTGATTAGATTAAATATCAGCTTATAAAACTGGTAGTAATCTAAATCTAAGAAGATTTTAAGGATATAAACTTTGAACCAAATCGATAAGAAAGTCCCATTTCTTAGTTATTTATTTTTCAAATTATAAATCTTTGTTTTGACTAATAATGCAACGCGTAGTAACGAATAATTGAACATACGACTTCGTTTATGTTGACTATTTCATCATTCATATCACTTTCTTCACTTTATAACTAAATGAATGATTCCCATTTTTTGTCAGGTGTTAGTCCCGGGTTGCTTTTTTATTCAAACATAACTGCGTCAACCATTTTGAAAATGACGATAAAATTTATAGTTTAAAAAATTTTGAGAAATTTGAGCTAAAGAATTAATTTGTATAATTAAAATTCTGCGAAGAACTATATATGTCCACGCACAATGATTGATCACGTGAATTTCTCGGTAATAACGTGACGTCATCCAATGAAATAGAAGATTGTTAAACTTTCGAAAATTGTAATGTTAAAAGAAATTCCATGTATGGTCCTGATATGTGTTTATTAAAAATTATTTTTCTCCGAATTGAATTATGAAATTTAGAATTAAAAGGAAAAATTAAAAAAAATAAAATCATAACTGATAACACTAAAAATTAATCGAAGTAAATATAAGTTTTAAGCTATTTAAATTCTAAATACATAATCAATTGTTTTTCTTAAAGTGACGTCACCAATGGGCGAAATTCGTTGTATTATGTTTAATTCAATGATATTTAACTTTAATGTTGTTAATATTACGATTAAACACAGTCGGAAATTAATTTGACATTTTGGCAGAAATCAAATAAAGCTTTGAAGTTTGAACATTGATTCCTTTTTATTTTTATTTCTCAGATAGTAAAAACCCAATTACCTAAAGTGAAGCCGAGGTATCACCCACTTTTACCCACTTTTCTTATTTTCTGATAAATATTTGATCGGAGTTCCGATTGTATCTGAAAGTTTCAGATATGCAAAAATATATATATCTTTTTTAATATTACTATTGTAAATGCTTTATAATAGCGAGAAAATTATCTTTTAGTATTACTGTAAATAAATTGTATTTTTTTGCTAAGGTGAAAAAAGGATTAATAAAATAAACAGTCAAATAATGAAACATTAGAAAATTTTTTAAATGAATAATAAAATAGAATTTAATTTTTATTTAAAGTTTCTGTGTATTGGCAGTAGATAAAAGTTATCGTTAAATTACTTTGTTCAAAAAATTTTCTTATAATTTAAATAACATAATTTGATATAATAAGGTTCAGATCCGGATTGTTAACGGGTAAAACGAGTTTGCTCATACTAATTCGGGCTGACGTCATGTCGAATATATCAGAAAATCATATTATATAAAGCGGTCTAACCGTTTTAACCCGTTTTAACCCGTTAAGGTAAACAGTTATTTAACGGATAGATATCGGATAGCTTAATGGGCAACGGGTTTTTTTATTAGTAGATTCTAATAACATTAGGTTTAACACAATATTTTACAAAAAAAAAAAAAAAAAAAAAAAAAAAAAAAAAAAAAAAAAAAAAAAAAAAAAAAAAAAAGTTAATATCACGTATATAAGTAATGTAAGCTTATGCTTTTTTTCCTAAGCTAAATAAATATAAAATATTGTTCGAATGATTAACCATTCAAGAAGGCTGATTAATCTGATTGAATTATAAGGATCATAACAAATTGCGAATGGTTTAATTAAATATTGAAAAAAGGATTTTATCAAGAACCTTAAAAAGGCATCAAAGCATTCATCGGATGGTATGAATTACTGTGATGATGTGGCTTAGTAAAGAAATTACGCCACATATATAAATAATGTAAGCTTATGCTAAATAAATACGGGTTTTTGGGCTTATTTGATTATGATCTAATTTATTAAATTATGTAAATACTCTGCCACAATATTCGGCTGAATATAAAAAGCGTTATAATCACTTGGTGTTAGGACGTAATACATTTTGTAAAATATTCTAAATTTTGAATAAATCGAAATATAAACTTTTACAACATCTCAAACTTTATAAAAAAAAAATAATTGAAAAAAATGAATGTCAAAGTTCTTTTCACTAGTATTTTCGTGATCGTAATCATTTCGGCCCTAGCGTCAGTTTCTGAGGGTAAATAGTTAAATAAATTTTATTATTTTATTATTGTTTAATTTTTCTTTTCCTTTTTTTTAAAAAAAAAAAAATTTTATTTTCAAGCTCGACCGGATCCTGAAGGTAAATAATTAAATAAAACTTATTATTTTTAATTCTTCTTTTCAAAAAAAAAAATAATAATAATAATAAATAAATAATTTATTTTCAAGCTCTATTTTGTGCTCCTGGATGTTTTATAACCCGTTTCGGGTGCTCGTGCAAAATTTTTGGTAAGTAATAAAAAATATCAGTAGTTTTATTGTTAAGCATAATTTTGTACTATTAGAGATTTTAAATAAAGTCAACTGACTTTTGAATCACGAAATTATTATTAAATTATTTAGTTTTTTTTTTTTTGTTATTTTATATTGTTAATGAAAGCTGAAATGAAATTTTGTCATTCTTATAATTCTAAATCCATATCTGATATTCACTGTTTTAGTGGCTTTAAGCAAATTATCCTAATAATAAAAGCTTTTGTCTAAAATTATTATTTCCAAAATCTTTGTCATTTTCTAATTTTGTAGTTCACGTGATTCACGTGATTCATATAATAAGCGTATTATTGTAACGCACCCAAACTTTGATTAAATGATTTCATAATTCATATATACAAAATGTAATTACGGTATATTTATATTTTTATGGTGCACAAATAAATTTTTAAGGGCGAGATTGTGAAATATTCAAATGAGCGAAATAAAATAAGCTTTAAATACGTTAAACGCAAAGCTCATATATTGACCAATTCATTAATTAGCTGGTTTAAAGTTTTATTTTTTTGGACCAAACAACTTTTAATAAAGTTTGTTACAAATTTTTGTTCCAGAATGTCTAGAAAGCGGCAAAGTAAGATTAAAATATCTACTTGTCTGTGGTCAAAGTTTTTAATTAGTGTCTATTCTTGTGTGAAAAAGAAATAAAGTAGTTTATTTTTTTTATGATTTAAACTTTTTTTAATATTTACATTATTTCAGCGGAAAGATTGAATCTCTTTTATACTCCGTCAATGATAAATTCCATAACTCTATAAATAAAGATATTAGGGAGGTTAACATGATTTAACATTCTTGAAAAAAATTTAGCCGACATTTGATAGACTCTTTACGACCCTTGTTAAAAGGGTCGGAAAGCAATATTTGGAAAGGGGCAACCCTTTAAATAAGAATTATTACTAAGAAATAGTTTTGAAAACTTCTTAGTATTCTCATGTTTCTAGAATAATCAATGGATGAAAAATTATTCTATCATTCCAATCCATTATTCTATGTTTAATTTTTACTATAGCAGGTTAAAGCGATTTTTAATTCTTTCGCAGATCACTCATATATTTTGACATTTCAAATTGATTTGATCATTTGTAATTCGTCATAATCTGTATTCTGCCGATTTTTTATCATATAAGATGAAAATACAAGGAAACAATTATGAATATTAGTAATTTCCCCCGATTATTGTCATTTTTTTTTTATATATAAATACAATAAATGGTACTAAAAGCTTTTGTTTATACAAAAGTATACAAATAATAAAAATCTTAATTTAAAATTCAAAATGAGCTCACAATTTAAAAACCGTAACTATTGCTGGAGGCACGGGTAATTTAGGTTATCATATTTCTGTGGCCTTTTTGAACGATGGATCTTATGATGTGAAGATTCTTCGAAGGAAACCTAAAACCGAAAATGAGAAAGCAAAATTGTTAGCTTCTAAGGGCGCAGAAATTGTATATGCAGATTAATATCAAAAAGATGATCTAGTCAACGTCCTTAAAGGGACAGACGTCGTTATCAGTACTTTAAGTGATTCCAATGCGAATCTATACGATAGCCAGGCTCCATTGTTGCTGCCAAAGAAGCCTTTGTAAAGAGGTTCATCCCGTCCAAATTTGGTTTCGAGTATAAGTACGGTATTTTTTATCTTTCTTTTGTTAATGCATGTTGATGATAAATCTAAAGAATTTTTTTTTATATAATAAAGAGTTGGAGTTCCTCAAATCACAGATGGTAAAATCAGATTTGAAGAAGAAGTAATAAAAAGTGGTCTTGAATATACGATTATCTATAATGGATTATTCCAAGAATTCCTTGGCTGGATTGGATTTGATGTCAAGAATAAAAAAGCTACGTTCTACGCGGATGGTAATAAAAAATTGCATACTACTTCTTTATCTGATGTTGGTAAATATATCGTAGAGACTTAAAATGCCAGAAGCTCGTAATGCCTTTATTAAAGTCGCTGGAGTTATTTTGTCATTAAATGAGTACCTTCAAAAGTTTGAAGAAATTTCTGGTGAGCATTACATCTTTTTTTTAACCCAATTTTTTTTTTTAAAAAAAAGACGTTGGCTAATAATTATGTACTCATGAAGGCTCAAAATGGGAAGTTGTTGAAGATAAAGAAATAAAACATAGATACCAAAACAAGATCGATCCAATTCCTTCATTCGAGGAAAATTTCAAAGCCACCCTTGTGCAAAACGAGCAGATGATAAATTTTAGTTTTACTTCTCGTCCAGTCACCGAAGTTATCGAAAAACTTGTGAAACAAGCGGCATAATTTTTTTGAAATTTCATGACGTCATGCTTCCAATTTTAACTAAATTATTGTTTTTATATCATTTAAATTATTAAATATTATGCATATTCAATTTATTTCTGAACATATTTTTTTTCCAAATACTAATAAATAAAGTTTCAATATCTCCTTATGAAGTTCTTATTAGCAGTGAATCTCTTGTTAATATTGAAATGTATCTTTTGGGCTAACAGACTTAGGAATTTGGAAATGTTCAGCACGTGTCAGATTAACATTTACTTGTCCGGTGTTTCTCAACTGTTAACTGATGACCTCAACCTACGCCGACGTCAGATCAATTATTCAAATCGTAAGGGTCCGGAGCGTAACGAAGGATATTCTATTGTTATTTACCCACGTAATATTCCTTACCCTGCGTCATCTTTATTCTTCCTTTTTTGATTATATACTTTTTTGTAACACTGATAATTTGCTATTTGTCCTACACGACACGAAAAAAATCACTCATTCCTTATGACATGTACAAATCTTGATGTCATGACTCATGAATCATGAGTACATAATTTAAATAATATAAATATGTCTCTTTGTTTTCTTTGTTCTTTTTTTTTATGTCTTCTTTATCTTCCTTTTATTAGGTCTGTTTTCTTTCTGTCTAGGTCTTCCCTATGTTCTTATGCTCTTTTCTTTACGTCTTCCTTTAGGTACGTAGGTTGTTGTGTGTAGGTTTGTATGTGGGTTTTTGTGTTGGTGGTGTGTATGTTTCTCTTGCTTTTCTCTTTCCCTTTCTTTATCCCTTTTCCCTTTCGTTATCCCCTTTCCCTTTCGCTATCCCTTTTCCCTTTCGTTATCCCCTTTCCCTTTAGTTATCCCCTTTTCCTTTAGTTATCCCCTTTCCCTTTCGTTATCCCCTTTCCCTTTCGCTATCCCTTTTCCCTTTCGTTATCCCCTTTCCCTTTCGCTATCCCTTTTCCCTTTTGTTATCCCTTTCCATTTCGTTATCCCCTTTCCATTTCGTTATCCCCTTTCCCATTCGTTATCCACTTTTCCTTTCGTTATCCTCTTTCCCTTTCGCTATCCCTTTTTCCTTTCCCTTTCTTTATCCCCTTTCCCTTTCTTTATCCCCTTTCCCTTTCTTTATCCCCTTTCCCTTTCTTTATCCCCTTTCCCTTCGTTATCCCCTCTCCCTTTCGTTATCCCCTTTCCCTTTCCCTTTCTTTATCCCCTTTCCCTTCGTTTTCCACTCTCCCTTCGTTTTCCCCTTTTCCTTCGTTTTCCCCTTTCCCTTCGTTTTCCTCTTTCCCTTCGTTTTCCCCTTCCCCCCCTGATCAATGTTGCTGCACCTCAACGTGGTGATCAGGTGACAACAAGTTTTTTAAAAGACTTGGCTAAGTCAGCAACAAATAGTTATTACATATTATCCCCTGATCAGCACCATTTACACGATTATGCAAATGTAGTTATACCTACTAGGTAGCAAATTTTATATGTATTTATTTATCCGTTTCTAGGAAATTTTGCGGTAAAAATTAACTATTGATTATACTGATTTGAAAATTTGAGTAATTCAGAAAGATTTGCATTTTCCAAATGAGAAAAACTTACTTTTAATTTATTTGTAATCTCAACATTATTTTTCAAGTGTAATTGTCTTGGTCACGTGATCGCAGATCATTTGTGGCTTGGTGTCAAATTCCAACCTTTTAAAGGCTTGGCTTTTTAACGCAAAAAAAACTTGAGATTTTGTGATCTCGTATTACATGACACGCATTTCATGTGATTTTTTTAGTGTGTTTTTTGATATAATTTTTTGTTTTTTTTGTGTTTTTGTCATCACCTCATATAAATTATCGAATTTCAACCATTTTGAAAACGGCAATAAGTTAAAAATCGACGCTTTATTAGAGTTAATAAAATGATGAATAATATTAGTTGTTTTCTATTTACAAGGGAGAGAGAAATGTACGTTGAAAAAAAAAGATATAAATATTGATCCAGTCAATTATAATTATCAGACATAACATGACCATTAACGGATATATCCTATGGTCGTGTATCTAATTGATTATTTTATAATAAAGTGATCAAAATTAGTGTATTACTAATTTACAAAACATAACTTGTTTAAGGGAAAAAATCTGGATGAACGATTGGCTACTAAAAAGTGCTAATCACATGATCGTTTTTTCAATAATTGCAATTTACATTAATATTTGAATTTTATGAAAACTGGTTACCTGCCGCAAAAAATAAGGTACCGTCGTCGTTTTCGACATTCGATTGGAAGTCAATGAGAATAATTGTTAATAATAATTTGAGGATGACGCATTCTAATTATCCAGTAAAATCTATTCGCTTTTGAAGGTCTGATAATGATCGACTCAGCTATTGAGCCGTCGACGGGCATACAGGGTTAATCACCATAAGTATAGAATAAGTTTTTCAGAACATTTAGCCACGACGTCATTAATGTAGGATATATAAAGCTTTGAATAATCTCGAGGTAGATTGGTATAAAAAAATATATGTGAAATCAATGAATAATTAGCAAGATAGGTGCATATGCTTGGGAATAAAATAAATATGCTTCGAAGTTAATTTTTATTTATTTTAGAAAACGGAAATTTGAAATAAATAGGGTTACGGTACATTTCGCCGAAAGCCATTTCGCTGAAAATGATAGAAATGATAGCGATTGTCACTTTTATAAAAATATTAATCACGCAATGAAAATAAAAAATTTTTTTTAAATATTCTGATTTACACTCGAATATACAAATAATAAATGTATAAAATAAAACTTAGACGTTGAATAATATCTTCGATTCTTGATTGAATACTTTAATATTTCATTTTTTAGTTTCTATTTTACATTCTTTTGTCACGTCACCTATTTTTGCAATAAAAATAAAAATTAAACAAAAAATTCTTTTTATTTTTAAGTGTCTTTTCTTCTATGATATTATCACTTTAACATTCAAGTAACATATTAATTGTTAAGCAATAAATAAATAACTTTATTATTTATTCAGTAATACTGTAATTATAAACAACAAGGCAAAATTAGCTAATTCAAAAATTTTTCTAGAAAAGATTTCTTCATAAAAACAATAAAATAAACAAATGTAATAAATAATGTTCCGGCAAATGCCCATTCGGCGAAATGGCTTCGGTGAAATGTCCATTCGGCGAAATCGAAATGGCTTCGGCGAAATGGAATTTGGTGAAATGGGTTTCGGCGAAACATCCCTTCGGCGAAACATCCCTTCGACGATACGGACAATAGATTGGGTGAATCGTCTCTGCATAATATCGGAAATTAAAAAACTTTTCATGATTAATAAGAATTTTGAGAAATCAAATCATTATAATTTAAAATCCGTTAATGAAGATAATTAATCTTGTTGATTACAACAAGAGTGACAATCGAGTGGATACCTTTATCAACTAACTATCAAGTGTTAAAGAATTCCTGTGTAACGGGTAGCGCTTAGATTAACCTGTATAAATAATTTTGATAATAGCGAGAAACAACAGTTGCCGATATATATTTCCTTTCGGTTTTCGGTTTTCCTTAAATAAACCAATTAAATTTTTTTTTTGGTTTTATTCGGTTACCGTTACGAAACCGAAATTCGATTTTTTTTTTCTTTCCATTTTCCGAGTTTGTTGTTTTAAATTTAAAAATCTTACAAAAATTCTGTGAACCTAATATTACACTACATTTGAATTCACATTCTATCATTTTGATACCCCTTGGTCAGTTTTTATTCTCTTATTTACGTTTAACAATATCATTTTATTAAGATTCATAGTAAATATCATCGGCAATTTGCTGTAGGTATACAAAATTATTTTTTAATTGATCAACTAGAACTAAATTTTAAAAAATTCCGTTTAAGGGATAGTGAAGTTGATATTTTTAAAAGCCTATCTTTATTTGAAAGAAAATTAATTATAGTTTTTAAAAATTCTATGTTTAGTAAGTGATGTACAAAATAATTTAAAAAAATTATTTCTCTTTTTTCCGCATAAACTTTTTATGCATGAAGAACTTTTTATGCATGAAGATCATTGTTTTGCTAAGTAGTTTTTTATAGGTATTCAGATTGCCAAGAGGTTATTACACATATATAAAGACAGAAAAAATCTTACCACTTTACATACAATTTTTCTTTTATACGGAATTGTTACTCTATATAAAAACCTATTACTCGAGAAAATAATAAAACATGGTTGCTTCAAGCTTCATTAAAATATTTTCTATTGTTGTGCTAGCTGCTCTTTCAGTCTCGGCTCAAAGAGAATGTCCCTCACAAGCCGAAGATAATACCACCGAGAAAAAGAGGTTTATCGTTATTTTTGATAAAGAAGTCAAGAATGCTGCCGAAGATCATTATGAAATAATGAAAGAATGCTATAAAACACGTGTTCAAAGCATTGTTAAAGCTGATGAAAGTATTAGTACTGTGTCTGATCAAAGTATTATTAGGGATTTTTCTGTTGATGGATCTATACAAGGATATACCTCATATTTTACAACTGAATTTGCAAAAGCAGTTGAAAAGATGAAAAATGTTAAACTTGTTGAAGAGGAAAAAAAAGTTAAAGTGGATGCCCCTCAACATTTTAATAAACGTTATTTCATAAATAAACGTGCAGAAGACGATGATCCACTAACAGACCTTGATCGTATTGATCAAGCTAAACGTCCATTGGATGGAAAATTTGTTTACCCTGATTCAGCTGGAAAAGGTGTAAATATTTTCATCGTTGACAGTGGTATTTCACTTACACATGAACAATTTGATGGTCGTGCCAAATTTGGAGGTTCTTTCTGTAAAGATTGTAAAAGAGATATTATAGATAGACATGGTACTTTTGTTGCTAGTGTTGCCGCTGGAAATACTGTAGGAGTAGCAAGAAAAGCCAATATTATTGATGTTAGAGTTTTAAATGCTAAGGGTGAAGGTTCAACTGCCAATATGATTGAAGGTTTATCCTTTGTAATTGATCAACACAAAAATGGTAAAAACAAGAATTCAGTTATTAACATGTCACTTGGAGTAGTTCCTGTATCACGAGCTTTAAATGATGTTGTCAAAGAAGTTACTGATGCTGGTATTCACATAGCTGTTTCAGCTGGTAATGATTCTAAAGATGCTTGTGGACAATCACCTGCATCTGCACCTTCAGCTATTACAGTAGGTGCTACCGAAAAAACAAGTGATGCAGTTACAGATTTCTCAAACATTGGAAAATGTGTTGACATTTTCGCTCCAGGTCGTAAAATTTTTGGTGCTATTCCTAGCACTGAAAATGATAGTTATTTAGTACTTAATGGTACCTCTTTTTCTTCTCCACTTGTTGCTGGTACATTAGCTCTTTTAATTTCCAAGAGTAGTAATAAACCACCAGCTGAATTAACAAAAGATCTTATTGAATTATCAACAAAAGGAGTTGTTACTGGTCTTAAAAAGGGTTCTCCAGATGCCTTTTTACGTACTCCATCTCCATAAATAAATTATATAGGCATTTTTTTTTAAAGTAGATTAGAAAAAACAATCTAGTAAATTTGAGAAAATGTAATCCATAATTCTCTTAAGAATTCATGTAAGAATTAAAAAAAATTTCATCTTAATTTCGTTCAAATGAATTATTTTTATACATTTTTACTTATATTTATCATAGACTTTAAAACAATAATAAAATATAATAAATATATAATTAATTTGATTTTAAAGATTTTTGAATGTAAATATATTATTTTTTTATTTTTTATCATATTAATCCTATTTGAGAAACAATAACAAATCCTTTTTGGAAAGTTATTTCACTAATTTTATTATAAACAGAAATTTTTTTTCAAAAAAACAAACTTGAATTATGACATTAAATTTTATTGTAATAAATTCATTTGACTTGTAGAGAAGTAATTTTATATATGATATGGAATTATACATTATATTGTACATTAAAATTTGGCAATTATATTATGAAATAATGCAGCAAATAATAGTATTAGATATCCAATCTATGTATTTCTTTAATATGTAAATCATATTGTATAAATATTTATATTTAATAAAGAAATGATATAAAACTTTAATATGATTAAAGGTTAATCAATTTTCTTTTTCCTTATAACTTAAGATCTAAAATTAATTCATTATCAACAAGTATAATATTTTAACTGTGATATTTTAATTGTATAAAATTTACAAAGAACTGGACGCCCAATATTACAGCAGTTGTTAAAGTGGCGATACTAGTATCTTCAATAATTCAATAATTCTGTAATTAAGACGATTAATTATTTAGATAAAAGAAAACAACAAAGTATTATATAATCGAATAGACTAAGTGGTACAGCGCATAGTAACGTATAACATCAGATAAAGATGGAGATCTGCCAATTTTTTTAATTTTTAATGAATATATATACTGTATATAATGTTTACAGAATTACCTTTAAAAAAACAAATTAATAAAATAAAATTAAATATTTAAAGTTAAATGAAATATTAAAAGTGAAATATTAATGAGTAAAATTCTTTGTATTGTTGATTTTAAAAATTGTACATTTAAAACAATGGTATTTGACTTTGTTAATATTACGATTAATTTATATTGGGAATTATATCTTTCAGATTTCTTATAAAAACTTTGAACGCAATAATATTTAATTGATTCTAACATTTTTAAAAAAAGTAAGTTAATCTAAATTAAGTTATGGTTTAGATAAGAATGAATTCAGCTACCATTTTTTGGAGGCGACTTTACAACTCCCAAATTCTAAAGAACCGGCAAAAATTAATCTGGCTACGAGGTTACTAAGTATAAATATTTAATTTTTCAAATATCCGAATCTTTATTTTTTTCCTGTATTTTGAATTAATTAATTATTTAATTTATTGAATTATTCCCCAGAAAAAATATTTTTCTAACAGAAATAGTTCTTTTAGGAATGATACCCGAAGAAACGAAAAATTTAACATAATAATATCATCATTATCAGTTAATAATCATTTACCAAATTATAAATGTAATAATAGCAAGATGTGTATTGCGATTTTAGAATAAATTTTAGTGGATGCGAAGAAATAAATTTATTAAGAATAATACATTACCAATCTTTTGGTTATTGTAAAGTGTAGAAAGTGTCATAATTTGAAAGGTGCAATAACTCAATATATAATCATTTTTCTTAATTTTTATAGTTCGCGTAAATTTATAATAGTAAAAATTAAATTAGTCTATTTCTTAATCGACTGAATTTAGTAGAAATACATATATATTTATTTTGTTTTTTTAAAAGTTTGTGAAGAATCACGAGTAGAAAATTATTAAATACTATAACAATTAAATAACAAATTATTGATTGTATAGAATTTTTTACTTTTAACTTACTGTTATGAATAAATGTTTGAAACAACTTATTATACGTTATCCACCATCTGGATAACTGGCAGAATTTTGAATTCTAAATCTACTACTACATTACAAAAATAAATTATTTACATTTGCAAATTGCAACTTCAAAAACACTTTTTTTTTATATCTAAAGTGAAAGATGTAACTGAATATAACATTATAAATGTCAATTTTCTACCACTGTATAATATTATTGCAAGACTAACATTTAATTTCAAAAGAAAATTATTTGTTATGACAAACATTAACAAGTAATATTAGCATGAAATTAATTAAATTATTTATTGTCAGATATAATATGATATACAGTAATTGTGTATCAATAATTAATATACCGATACTTTTTCCCTAAATCAACCTTCATCGGTACATAGAATTTTGACTATAAACAAAAATAAAAATTAATTCAGTATTAGATTTATCATCTTGATAAATTTCATTGAATTATAAAAATCATAAATGAATAAAATAATAAATACCGTATTTTGCGGTAAGTAAGCACTCCTGAAAATAAGTACCCCTGACCAGAATTATGGCGATTTTGGCCAAAATTATGAGGATCTTGGCCAGCATCAAGTGCAAAAATGGGGTGCTTATATACCGCAAAATATGGTAAGTTAAGGAATTTTCAATAAATAATGAATTAATTAATTCTCTTAATTGGACATCCCATCATTCTGAAACTTAATTAAATAATAAGATTTTAAACTAAAATTAATAATAATTATAATCTTACTGATGATGTTAATGGTTAATATCTTATTAGAAAAATTATGAATATTTATAATATAATAGTATTTTTAAAATAAAAGTAAAATCAAGTTAAAACAGGATAAAACTGTTAAATTTATTAATTTTGAAAGATTTTTAAACTAAAAGTTCACTAATATAAATATTTTTGGATTTATCTTTGCTTAATCTGTTTTGGAATTTTTTTCCCAATTTTATCATATTCTTCTACTTGAGAACCAATTTCAGTTCTATTATTATATTTTTCTTTATCACATTTTTTTTTTACAATTCTTTAGTGGTTGGTCTATTTTCTATTTCAGTATTCCAACATCTTATAACCAAACAAGAAACTTTGGTAAATTCTGCCCTTTAGGCTTTTACATATTTTAATAGCTAAAATTCATCATGAGGTATATTATTATAAGGAATTTCTTCAGAAACTCATTCATTATTATTTCAAAAAAGCAATATCTGCTGCTCTTATATATGGCTATCCACGTAAAACTATATGGTAATACTCCATAAATTCCTTCTTCTTTAACTGTTTACTTATTTGCTAGTTGACACATTCCTAAATCACTTATAAATGAAGAAGCATATTTATCATGCAATATATTACCTGAGTGAAAATCTTTATAAACAAATCCAGAATTATGATGAATATCAAAAAATCTGCTTAAAATTTGTTGTAATCTACCATATAACGCTGTATATAGACTATTCAAGAAAGTCCGCTTAGATTGAATAGAGGAGGAGGTACTATAAAAAGGAGTACATTTATACTTGCCATCCATTTAAATGGGATGGAACTCCCATTCCATTCCATCCCATATCCTATATCCCATATCTCCCCATCCTAAATCCCAATTAATTTAACCTTTTTTTTTCATAAAATTTATTATATTAATAATAATAATTATTATTATACTGTATATAAATATTTTTTTTACTATTAATCGATATATTATAAATTGAGGTTATGTAGATCAAAATTGGTTGAAATTAACGATCTTTGAATTATAATTCTGGCCAAAAATTTTTTAATTCTGGCCAGATTCGTAATGCCAGCCTAAAATCAGTTAAAATTAAAAATTTTAGGTCAAATGTAATGCCGCATTTGCACAAAATAATCCTTAAATTAAATATGAAAAATAAAACTTCTTGTTGTCCTCTAACTATTTATTAAAAAAAAATTTTAAATGCTTTTTGTTTTTTAAGTTAGAACTAACTAGGAGTTGGTGTTTTTTTTCCCATTAAAATAAAAAATAATGTAAAAAACCTAAAATCTGTCAAATATAGTGAGCAATATAAGTCTTTAAATTAAAATAAAAAATATTTTATGACATTTATAATAAAAACAAAATTAAAACATATAAATTTAAGTAAATTTTCAAATACAATTCAGATTCATTAAAAAAAATCCCTCTTTTTCATTTTATTTGTATAATTGTATCGTAAAGTTTTAACTATTTTGGTAGTTTTTAATTGTTAAATAACCTATTTATTTAATATAAAGAATAATTAGTATTATTAATATTAAAAAAATCTTTTTTTACGATTAAATCAATAGAAAACTAATATTGAAATATGATTGGACAGAAATAAATTAGTTAAAAATAACAGTTAAAAATAATTGATTATTCAAAATAAGTATAGTAATATTATTTCATTCTTGTTTTCTACAATAAATAAAATTTTGTCATTATTTCATATTAAAAAACAAAAAATTTTTGATAGATTCAATAGCCCTGTTCATTTCTGGTTGGTTGCATTTTTCGGTCAGATTTTGTTGTACAAAAATTATGATCGTAAATTGAACTGCTTTAAATCAAAATTTAGTTCGAACTCCTTAAATTGATATATATTTTTTCTTAAATGTCACATAAACAGAAATTATTAGTTATTTTTTGGCGTTTGACCAAAAAATCCCAAAAAAATTGGGCTAAAAGTTCAGAAAATGGTTGCGTTATACAAACTGATCAGCCCAATCAAAATTAACTTAAATCTGACCGAAAAATGTGACTGATCAGAAATGAACAGAACTAAATAATAACTAAAAATCCAGTTGAATAATCGGCTTGATTACCTTAGTAAAAGTGTTTTCTTTTATAAATTATAACTAAAAATGATATATTTACTATTAGTTAAATATTTTTCTTTAAAGTTTATTGATGCGAAAAAAGCTTTCTTTTACCAAAAAACCAGTTTTTTCGTAAACCTACTTGAAAACCTGCCTTTACAACCTTAGAAAATCTTTCTTCTTGTGCAAAATTACATGTATTTTTGTTACTAGTATTTGTCCATACTTTTAAAAGGATCTCAAAAAATGTAAGTTTTCTAACGTAAACTTCATGTATATGTAAAAATGGAAAATTAGCATTCAAAACTAGTAAAGCACCATGACAATCTATGAAATTACTTAATTTGTATATGATAAATTCACAAAAGCCATAAATATTTAAGTAATTAAATCACTAATCATTATTTATTTAAAAAAAGTAATAAAAATCAATAAAAAAAGCTTAGTTTTACAATTGTTTCATATGAAAATATTTTTATATATGAAAGATTAAATAAAAGTAATAAGTTTTATATAAGAAAAATATCAAAAGTTCATAATTATTTTAATATATTTATATGGGATTTGAGATTAAAATGGAATGGAATTTGGGTGGGGATTGGGAACTAATGGAATTTGGGACTCTTCCAATCCCATTAATATAGGCGACAAGTATAAGTACATTGGAAGGGTTAATAGAATTAAGTAATCAAAAGAACTTTACCAATTTTTTCAATTCAATTTTCAGTTAATACCAAATTGATATTGTGCCTCGATGTTGACTTACATCAGGTGATAACTGACACATGTCAGGTGTTAGACGAGCGTCATCTGTTTCACACAATAAAGTCTTATATATATTTTTTACAGTTAATGAAATTACTTTTACCTCAAAAACTTAGAGATCTTAAAAAGATTCACGAAAATAGTTTACGGCTTAAAGCCACAATATTTCCTTCTAAAGAGTTGAATGCAAAGATAGTTGATCTCGATCGACCTTCTTCTATCACCAAGAACAAAATTCTTACAATACCGGAGGATTTATTACCTTTTGTCCCTGATAGTCCCTTATATTCAAATTCAGACCAACTTCTTACACCAGGCACGAGTGCCTATTTGAATAACTCAGAGACCTTAAACATGCGCACAAGAAAGCTGAGTGAGAAAAAAACCATGGAATTGAATCTCATTCATGACCTCACACATTACCTAGACATTCACTATAAAGAAATGTCAAGTTGATTGCGTCTTTTAAAAAACTTGATAAGCTAACTTCCGACTCTGGTTTGACTTCTATAAGCCAATCTAAGCTAATTTTAAGAAAGGCTTTGTTAGCGAAAATGTTTAGAAAATTAAAATTACCTTATGATTCGGTTATTGATATTAATCAACCTCATTATGAATCTATTAACCTTAACTATAACTACAAATTTTGCATAAAGAAGAATACACATAACACAAGTGAAGATACTCGTTCACTAAAATGCTAGACTCCACCTTTGAAGGACATTTCCATCTTGGAAATATAGTTATATTAACCTTATTTTGACCTTTTCGTCCCACTGGTTTTTTTTTGATTCCCAGTGGTTTTAATTTTTTTGAATTAAGAGTCTAGAATTTTTTTTCACAAATTGTAATGAGCCTTTTATTTCAATTTTTTTTTAGCGGTGTAACAGTAGATATCAAACTTAATCGTATAGAATAGATAAGTAAGAAAGGTATAAGTCACGTAATATAACAAGTTGAAAAACAAGTTAAAATAAAAGAAGATAACAAGAAGGGAAAATAACATAAAATGGGAAGATAATGGAATGAAATAACATAAGATAGTCGATTAAAGAACACATAAGATGAAGGAAATAAGAAAGTGCAGCTTAGCAACTGGATTAGTAAAATCATCAATCAAATGAACCAATTGGGATCGACCGATTGCGGCTTAGCAACTAGTTTATGGAGATCGTCAATAGGAATACATTTTGACATAATAACAAGTTTAAGGGAAAATAATTATAAGCCACAAATTATTTAATTATTTTTCTTTACGATAAGATATGTCTTTACAATATTGGAAGATTATTGTTTAGTGGATAACACATAAAATAACATATTAAGATGAAAAGAAGACATATTAAGAAAGATGAAAAAGAAAGACAAAAGAAAATATAATGGAAAGAAAGAACGGGTTGATAACAAGTTTATCAAGTTTATCAATAGGAATAATTA
>QZLH01000344.1:9926-33423 GCA_003833135.1 Oehlia diaphana | reverse complement strand
AATTAATTATTAACAACAATTGAAAATTGGTAAAAATAAATTCGTAAGAATAAATGCATAATTAACCGTTTTTTTATCACTAATATTTATTCTAAATACGGTAATCTGGCATGATGATCATATGCGATGTTCGATTAACAAAAGTAAAATACAAGCCACTATGGAGTTTCTCTATAGCATGCATAATGGATAATAAATTCATAAGCCGTGATACACTTTGAAAGTGTAAAGCTAGAGAGAATGAAACATCTAGTCAACGTGAAACACGCCTTGCAAAGCAACATGAAATTACGCGGCAAAAAAGAGCAAGGGAAAATGCAAATGCTGAAGAGCGAGAGGCGCGTGACGCACATGACAAAGAACAAAAACACGTAAAGTTAGCAACAGAAATGGATGAACAACGTGAAAAACGTCTTAGTTACTACCGTGAATGAAAAAAATACCTGAAAAATATTCAAAATACAACGGCCCAAGACTTGAATTCGCAACAAAAAAATCCACAGCAAAAATCTCAAGATAGTGGCGCAGACGGCGCAGAAGATGACAGCGCAGAAGATGGCGCAGACACACATACCGATGCTGGTGTACTTGGTGAATTCGAGCGAGATCTTCTAAAGAAATTTTGTAACAAAGTTAATAAATTTAAACATGTGCAATGAAAGTTTTCCATCAATTGTAATTATAAGGGGGGAATGCCGACGTTGCCATAAAGAGAAGCAGCCAAAAAAATTTTCGAAAAATAACAATATGGACCCAGGCGAAGTACCTGATGAACTTCGTGATCTCACAGAAATTGAGAAAATGTTGGTTGCACGAGTATTTCCCGTGATGTCAGTTTATAGACTTCGTGAAGGTCAGCATGGATATCAAGGAAACGTAATCAACTTTCCTCAAGATGTCCAAGAATTTGCTTCAAAGCTTCCTAGGCATCCATCATTATTAGATGTGCTTGTCATACGTCATCAATCTGCGAACAATGTGGAAGCGTTTAGGAATTTCAAAGTTCATCGTGATAAGGTCACTCAAGCGTTAATCTGGTTAAAACAAAATAATCGTTACTATGCTGATGTAATCATCGATCATGAAATTCTCCAGTTTCTGCCAATTGATGGCACAATTGATGACCAACTTCAAGACATTAATGAAGATGTTGATTATGACAAAAGTGAGGATGACGTTATTACACGTATCTTTATTCCACTTCCACCCTCAGCCAATCGTGAAGATACTGCTATTAGAAACACACTCAATCGAATACAAAATGAAAATCATTCCATAATGTGGCTACAAATAAATGGAAATCCTGTTAATAAATTCCAGACGCCAGGGTATATAGCATACGCATTCCCAACCTTATACCCAACTGGAAGTGCAGACCTTCGTGCAAAATGTATTAGAGATATAAAGCTTGCCGAGTATTTCAGGCACCTTCTTCAATACAAGGACGGAAGATTTGCGCGTCATGCTCGTTGGCAGTATTTCGCATTGAATTCCCAGATGCGTTAGCGAGCACTACAAGAAGAAAAGGTGTACATTAAGCAAAATCTTACCGATGTGCAAATTACCATTACAGATATTCGGGAAAGAATTACAACTATATGGCCAATAGAATTATGCGATTTGGAGAAGGTTTACGTGGATCTCGTCAATTTTGGTATGCTCGATGTAATGAATTAAACGATATGATTAAGCAGATAAGACCAGATGGCTTAATCTTTTTTACGTTTAGTGCCACCGATTTGCATTGGCCTGAGCTCCATCAGCTTATGCCATCTAACAGTAATTGTGAAACTTCAGCCAAACGCCATCACTAAAATATCATAGATAATCCTCATATTGCGAACTGGTTTTTTTATAAGCGATTTGAAATTTTCTTTAACGACGTCTTAAAGAAACAATGGGATTTGGAAGATTGGTGGTTTAGGTTTAAATGGCAACATCGTGGCAGTGTTCACGTGCATGAAATTGGAAAAAGAAAAAATGCACCTACAGTACAATAGAATGAAAGCATATGAAGGAAGATAAGAACAAAATGAATGAAATTATACAATATCTTGACAGTCTCGTTACCACAATAAATCCAGAACTCGATATGCCTGTTCCTGAATGGCATTCATGCCAAAAGAAAAGCAATGAATTAAATGATGACCAGCAAGACTACATCGACTTGATTAATAAATTGCAATAACATACCCGATGTAGTCCTGCGTACTGTCTTCGTATCAACCAAAAAGGACAACAGATTTGCCGATTTAGATATCCTAAAGAAATTGTTGAAAGAACATTCGTGCGAGATGATAACAATGGACAACCAGAACTTGTAACGAGAAGAAATGATCAATACATAAATTCACATAGTCAACTTCAATTACAGAGTTGGCGGGCAAATGTGGATTTAAAGCCAATCCTAAGTATACATGCTGCGCTGCAATACATTGCAAAATATGTAAGCAAAGCAGAACCGTGATCGTCAGCCTTTTTGGACGTATTGGATCGAATCCTTAGTGAAAGTCAGCCAGAAGATACGTTACTTGCTCCGGCCCAAAAGCTTTTATTACATAATGTTGCAGAATGGGACATCTCTGCCCAAGAAACCTGCCATATTCTTCTCGGCCTTCCTCTTTACCATTCAAGTCGGCAATTTGTCTTCTTGAATCTTAACAAAGAAGCACCAAGATGGATTCGTGGTACTGGGGAAAGTGAAGAATCTTATTCTGTTAATAATAATTCGAGGTGAACGAAAAAATCACCTTTGAAAATATATTGGGATTGACCTACCGAACTTGAAGATTTCACACTATTCCGGCTTCACTTGATACACAAGTTGGTTAAAGGTCGATGGAAAGAGTGTTAATAGGAAAATGTTGTGCGTGTCTTTCCACGTCCATCATCCTTACGTGAGGGTCCTCAATGGGAGGAGTTTTGCCGAGTGAAGGTTCTTCTTCATGTTCGACACCAAGATCAAGATTTAACCGAAGACGGAACTATTGCATGGTCATCTTTGTATAACGATTATATCGAAGAGATCAATGCTGATCCAATTGATCTACTTGGGTCACCTATAGATGATGAAGAAAGCAAAATAAATGATGAAGAAGAACTATTTGAAGAAGATGATGATGAACAAGACGAACATCGATCTGACTGGATGTTTCTTGCTGAGATGGGCCCAAAACCAAATTTTGATTGCTCTTCCGATCTAGGTTCGCGAGACATGAATCGGAACCATGACTGGATTAACAATCTGAGGGAACGATATACAGACTTCGTGGATATTGATATGTTTTTAAGTAGAAATCCTAAGATTGGTGAAGAAGAAAACGTATTAATGGATTATCAAACGTTAAATATTAATCAAAAAATTGTTTTTGAGCAAATAGAATCACATTATCACAATACACTTGAGGGACGTCAAGATGAACCTTTAAGGATCATTATGATGGGAACTGCTGGGACTGGTAAGACCTATCTAATAGAAGCAATCCGATGCAGGCTTTGAGAAATGGCAGGAGGACCTAAGTCACCTATAGCAGTGCTCGCTCTGACAGGAGTTGCGGCCTTCAATATTGACGGTATAACGATTCATTCAGGACTATCAATTCCGATAGTTAATGACGTAAACTGTCTTGATATAAGCGGGGAATGGCTGAAGCAACTACAAGATAAATTAAAAGATGTAAGTTACGTAATAATTGACGAGAAGAGTATGGTTGGTCGTCGAATGCTTGCTATAATTGATAAGCGGCTCCGACAAGCTTTTTCTGAACATAATAACGAACCATTTGGTGGCAGGTCAATTATTTTGTTCGGTGACTTCAGTCAACTTCCACCTGTCCTTGATCTTCCTATATATGCTGATACAAAACGAGGTACATTATCTAATAGTGGTATTGTGGCATACAAGCAGTTCAAAGAAGTGTATAAGCTTGAAATTGCACAGCACCAATCCGGAAATTCTACTATAGATGATTGGAAAATTCTTACCACATGAATTAAAGACAAGCTCAGTATAATAGAACGTAGTAGATTCTCTGATGCTTTGTTCATTCTAACAAAGTGGTCTGAAGTCAACGCGGTAAATATAGATCAACTTCGATCTTTGGATGCTCCTGTTGCCAAAATCCAAGCTATACATACAGGTGGAAAAGAAGCTAAAAAAGCCAACTCAGATACAGTGCATAGTCTCGGAGCATATATATTGCTGGCGAGAGGCGTAAGAGTCATGTTAACGGCAAACTTACAGACAGATGCTGGGCTAGTCAATGGTTCAATGGGAACTGTCCAAGACATAATATTCAAAGAAGATCAGGGTCCCCCTTCACTCCCTATTGCGGTCTTGATCTCTTTCGATAATTATAAAGGTCCCACCATTACTAGCTTAGAGGATAAAAGAGTTGTACCAATTGTACCAATTAGATGTACCTGGAATGGTAAATCTGGAGCTCCTTGTTCACGCTTACAAATTCCAGTTCGTTTTGCGTAGGCAATTACGGTACATAAAAGTCAGGGTCTTACATTACAAAAGGCTACAATAGACCTTGGTGATAAAGAGTTTATCGCAGGTCTTGCTTTTGTGGCAGTGTCTCGGGTACACGCCCTTGAAGATCTTCTCTTCAAACTGTTCAATTTTGAGAGACTTCAACGTATTAAAGAATGCACAAGATTAAAAGAAAGATTAGCCGAAGAGAAAAGTTTAGTTTCCATGATGCCAGGAAACTGAATTTAATAATAAATCTAACAATAAAAAAACAAAAAAACTGAAGGTATTTTTGATAAAAACATTTTATTATGTCTAATATTATATTTAGCGCGCGTTTGTGTTGTAAATAAAATACATTATTTTATTTTTACGAATCTAACTAAAATTTCTAATTCTACAAAACATTTTAATTTTTTTTTTTCACATCTTTTTTTTTGCAGTATATCTTGTAACACTATTCTTGTAACACTAATTTTGCGCAGTATATTTTGTAACACAGTACTAACACTAGCTTATCTTGTTTATCAGGTTGTTTATCTATGTAGCACAAAGAATCAGCCGACGTGACGCGTGCGGACAAACGGACATCGCCACGTGATCCAATATGTCATTAACATATATAGTCCTTCGCTTCGCTCCGGACAATTATGTATATATTGGTAAAATTTAAAATTTAATAATTTTGAATGAAGTGTTTTTAATAGTCAAATATTTTATTTTTAATGTGATAAATAAATCTATTAAATAAAAATTTTTTAAGACTTGAAAATTTAATGTTTAATTATATCTTAATGTTATGTGGAAAGTGACGCGCGTCGGTATTTGACACAGGCCTAAGGAACAACACATGAATTTTTGCAATTAAAAAATTAAAAAAATCCAACAGGTTACGAATACATGCGCTTGATGGCGCATCTATTGTACAGATTCTGTCATTAATTAAAAGGACACAAATTAAACCACTCTATATTCGATCAAACATTCATAAGAAAAAAATAATGAAACTTTGCTTTATAAAAGAATTATAAGTGATGCTGCTATGCATTATCACACACTTCTATAATAATAGATTAAATTACATAAATTTCTATACTTTGACGCAATATAAATTTCATTCTTTAACCTTCCGAATCATTCAAATTATTATCATTTATATTTTACTAGAAAAAGAAAGTGGGCACATGATTATTCATACAGAAAATCTCAATTTTTGACAAAGAAACGAATACGATTAAAATTATTTTTAGACGATAAATAAAGATTACTTGTCCAATATTGCATTTATCAATATTAGATTCAGGGCGACATAAATCATAAAATATAGTTTACAACAATAACATCCCCCTACTCCTCTTTTATATTTTTATACAAAGATAAGTGAAATACAATATATTTAATGTAACCCTTTAGTTTTCTACAATAAATCCAATTTTAATATTCTAATTCTTACTGATGATACTAATTATTGGCATAAAAAAGAAAAAATATAATTTCAAGTATAATAAAATCTCGCACCTTAATTCATAAAAAAAAAAAAAAAAATGCAAATAAACAAACGCTTAAATGAAATTAAAAAAATCAAGAATTCATTCCAAAAAAAAAATTTAGTATATACATAACTTTAATTACACATAATATTTATATAATATAATCGACTAATCGTTTATACAAAATTGTAATCTCGTTAAATCTAAGAAATTTTTAAACAAGAATGAAAAAGACCTTAACCAAGATATATGAGTTAAAAAAGAAATAAAAATCAATAAATCAAATAATTCAAATAAAATCAATAATAATTTAACGACAATAAAAACACAATATGATATAATAACATACATGTATTCCTTTAATTGATATCTTGATCATCATTATTATCGGCATAAAGCCCCTGACTCTTTCAAAGTCTTGTACGTCAATATCTAATTTGCCTATCATATGAATCATATTCAACATGTTGTCTTATATCTGGATTACTTCTAAAATCCTTATTTTGTTCTTTCTTGTTAAATTGATATGACATGTCGCTATTAATATCATGAGTTCTATGTCTTTCTCTTTTATCTTTTAGTCTAAGTCTTTCTAAAGACTCTTGTTCTCTTAACTTTTTTGCGTATTCTTCTTGTTCAATTTCAAATTTTTCTAATTCCTTACGCTTAATCCTTTCACGTCTAAGTCTTTCATATCTTAATTGTTCATATGATTGACGGGTACTTTCTTCTTCAGTTGATGCAAGCATATTATGATATGGTGCTGATGATTGTCTTGTCGTAGTATAAAGAGGATATTGCGTTTGATATTGATGCGGGTTATGATATCTTGGAGCATAAGTTTCATCATCTGGTTGATCCATTAAGGAAAGTACGTTACCCATTGTTAAATTGAACAAAAATTGAAAGAAAAAAATTTTGATATTATGAGTGGAAGGTTAAAGAAAAATTGAAAGATTGGTTAAACAAAATAGGTCAAAAGTATTTTTATATTATAAATCAAATTTTTACTGTGCACAATGATGTCATTAGTCACGAGACATCAGATGATTAAAAGTCTAATTTAAGCACATTTATAGTATTTCAGTATATATTTCAGAACCTAAATATTAAAATTATCATTATTACGTATCGTATCGTATTCACGATGATCACGGCGTCTAAAACTATTACATATTCGATTCTATTTATCTATTTTTTGTAATGTAATTGCAGAATAATCGAAGCCAAACATTTATTTTACTGAAATTATTCATGATTGAATAATTCGATGATTGACGATTGCATATTACATTTACAGATTTACTATACTCTCGCCAAGTATTAACTAGTAGGATATACATCCTAAACTAGATCAGTAAATAACTTTTTTTATCATCCTAGATATACGCCAGTTTATAACTGGGCGGAAAAAATCCTAAATACCAATTAGTAGCCAGGTGATAAAAAGAATTATCTGGTTTTGATTCAACTGAAACAAATATGGTCGACAATAGGCAAACCTATAGTAATTGTAGTCGATTTACTACGGAAGTTTGATCCTCAACAATAACATATGATTACAAGTTAAAGTCAATCAAACTAAACATTAAAAGGGAACAAAAATTTTGTAAAAGCGAACCGGGCCGGACCGGGCCGAAAAACTTAGACGAGCTAGACTCAAAACGTAGTAAATCACCCCATCTTCGAAAATCACGTGATCACGCTTAGTCGAAGGAAAAGTCATAAACAATGATTATACAAAATATTTTAAAGGGAGATTCTGAAATCCGCCAGCTTTCCTTACGAAAGATTACAGGTCACTAAGAACATTGAAACTTTAATACCGGAATGATAATTAATTATTATTAATTTATAGTATTTTAAACTCAATACGAACCATTTCCACCATTTCCATTATTTCCATTGTCTCGCTACTGCTAAATGCTTTGAAATTTAATTTCAAATTATAGAAACAATACAATAAAGAAATAAAAACGTTATAAATTTTAAATGACAAAGGTTGAAACTTTTTTATTTATCATATCATCTTAAATACGCTATATATATACTAATCTAACATTACATATTAAACATTATAAAATTTCTTAAACGTTTTCCTTAATATTTATTTTTTTTTTCTTCTTTTAAAATATTATTTATTAATATCGTAAATACAAAATTAATTCATAAAAATAAAATAAAAAAAAATAAATACATATATAAAACATAAATAATAATAAACTAAATATCATGATGTAACTAAAAGATCTTGAGGAAGTGTGTCAAAAGGAATAGATAGTTCATATTGCCTTATAAGATCTTCATCTATATCATCCTCTAATTTTCTTTGTTGTAATAAATTATTTTTCATAAAGAAACTTTCATCTTTAACCATTAAAGAAGCCATATCTATTGTTGACGATTGATCTTCATAAGTTGTCGTATTTCGAAGCATTTTCTGTGTATTTAACGGTATTATAGGGAATTTCAATTTACGAGAAGTATAAATGGCTTGAGGATGGATTTTTGGAGGAGTTATTAATCTATTAGGAGAAGTATCTAAACCTTTTGATTTCATATAAGATAATCTTTTTCGTTCTGCTCGATCAAATTGATCGGATTGTTTTTTATATAAATGCCATTCACCTAATTGATTAACTAAATCTCTTATTGAAGGACGTAAAGAAGGATCTGATGACCAACATTGTTTCATCAAATTAATATAACATTCAGGTATATCAGTATTTAATTTTGGTCGAAGGTCATTATATAAAATTGCGTTGATAAGTTTTGTATGATTATGATCGTAATATGGAGGTCGATTTGATAAAAGTTCCCACATTAAAATACCAAAAGTATAAATATCCGATTTTTTAGTATAACCTTCATTTCTTAATATTTCTGGTGCCATGAAAGGTAATAAATCATTCTTATAATACCCTATTATTGGTATTGGATCTTTACTCTCCCCAAGTCCTAATTCATTTACTGGAATTTCCAAATGATTTTTAAAGAATTTACCATGAGTTGTTTTATCACGATGAACTTGTTCTCCATTATGTAATTGTTCTAAAGCGCAGGCTATCGAATGAAGTATTGATAATTTACGTTCCCAAGTAAGACGAGCAAAATGATGAGATACATAATGTCTTAAATCCCATTCAACTGTTTCAGCAACCATCATTAAATGCCCTGTTACGGTTTCTCGAGTTACTCCAAACAAACGAATCATGAGACCACTTTTAACACGAGAATAATAATGTCTTTTTAACTAAAAAAATAAAAAATAAAATTTTAATATTTTTTTGAAAAAATTTTTTTTTTTTTTTTATAAAAATTATCTTATAAAATATTCTCACCTCTTTAAGAAATAATGAAGGAGTATTACCAAGAGAATGTAATGCTACTTTAATTAATTCTTTCTTTTCAACGTATATTTTCTCATTTTCATCCCAACAATCTCGGGGTCCTTTCTTCCAATTTGCAGTATATACAGTCCCTACTTCGGATACGTCATATTTACTTACTCCGATAAAAGAATTGAAAGGAATCCATTCTAAATATTCTGTACAGTCATTTGCTTTTAACTGGGTTTCTCTAATAAAATAATCTATTCCTTTATCCCCCGTTGTCCAATTATCAAAATTTTCTTCAAATTGTGTAGATTGACAAGGTTTACACCAATATATTGAAGTTCCTAAACATTGTTGACACTCGGGACAATAGTTCTTTCTTGTAACACCCATCTTTTTTTTTTTTTATAAGCGGAAAATACGGCTAATAAAGTAAAGTGGTTTTTAAGTTTTTTATAACAAAAATTTGTTATAAAATTTATAATCAACTGTTATTTCTTTTATTTATAAATAAAAGTGTTTAAAAAAAATTTTTGGAACTCCCTCTGAAAACGCCGTTTTATATAGAATTTTTAAAAGAACTTTCCCGAAATAGGGTAAATAAAAAAATAATTACTTTTAAGAGTATGATATTCACAATGAAAATCATTCGTACAATTACTTGTTCTCTGGAAAACTTCTTCCATTCTAGAATTTCTAGAATCTATAAAATCATTCTATTTATCACTTAATTCGGCCTAAACGATAAACAATATGCACAGAACATTTGAGAACAATTTGACAAATACTGGATTCGGAAAATTTACTATCACAATTTTCCAAAAAATTATTCAAAGAAAAATTTAAAAGAAATTTAGAAAATTTAACAATTCAAAAGAATGATTGGTATTCCGGATTCCGAGTATCATATTGGTTTAATGTTACCATGAAAAAACGCAAAGGATACAAAACATTACAGCAAAAAATATTTATCACATTTTAAGCCGGACGAATTCAGTAATAATAAAATCACGCAAAAAAAAAAATTAGTTCATATTCCGATTATTGCGACAAATAAAATTTAAATAATTTACATTTAAAAGGAAAAGATTGGAGTTTAGATGCTTTTGATATTATCAAAGTTTAAAACTTTTAATTTGTCGTGAAAATATTATGAACATACATCTTTTTTAACAATGAAATATAGAAAATTTTCCCCCTAAACTAAAAAAAAATACATGCATGTGATATCTTAATTAACTTGTACTAATGCAGCATTAAATTAAAGCTCCCTTTGTGCAATATAAAGACAATATTTTAAAGAAACAAAGATTAAAGCAGCGAAGGTCCAGATTATCATAAAGCAATTATTTCTATTAAGGAAATTTATGCAGGAGGATTATAAAGTTATAGAAATTACAATGAATTGTGAAATCTTTTTAACAATCGCATTTGGTCAAGATCAACTAAAATACAAGTTTCGTAACAAAGATAATTTTAAATGGATCACGAAAAAACGCAAAGGCTGAAAAGGCTAAAAAAATTGAACGTAAAATAGAAAAAGGTTATATATTTATTTTGAAATAGTAAATATCGTAAAATAGATGTGAAATGGTGAAAAGGGCAAAAAGAGAAAAGGAGAAAAAAAAGGAAAGTAAGAACGGTAATGAACTGATGAAATAAAGACATAAAAGAGAGGAGAGGAGCGAATGTGGCGTAGTACTGGCGCAGTTATTTATTCAATTACAATCATAATAAAAAAACATCACAAAAAGGCGAATTTTGTTTCGGCTAATTTCGGCGGCTAATTTTATTTCACCAAATTTATTCTGGCTAATTTCGGCTAATTACTACCCAGTAAAATTTTAAAAATTTTTTAGAAAAAGCGAAAAGCGCAGTCATTGTTGAATTAGTAATCCAATTACGTCAGTTATCCTTATTAGGCAATGATCACAAGACACAAAAAAATTTTTTCTTAATCTTTTCTCCGGATTAAAAAAAACATTTTCTCTTTTTTTAACAATCCATCTATTACTATTTTAGTTTGTTTTCAAAAATTCCTTCGTAAAATTCTTTTTAAGGTAATTTTATAATTTTCTAATTTTATTCTCTTTCAAAATAAAATATAAAAAACAAAAAATAATAAATAAAAGAATGAATGATGATATCTTTTTGCATAAGGCTGTTTCAAACTGAATAATTTATTTTAATTGTTGAGAAAATGCCTCTCTGATTTTTCTTTCTTTTTTCTTTTTTTAATTTTACTTTTTAAAAAAAAATTTAAAAGTTATTATTATCCATACTAAATTGTTTTTATTCTTTCAGTTTTATTGATGTGAACAAAGCATCAATCGATAATCAGATTTCATTTTATAAAATGGTAAGATTTATTTTGTAAAGACATAAATATAGATTAATATAGTGCAATGTATGTATTTTTTACACCTTCGAAATCCGTTATTAATGAGAAGATTAAATCACGAAAATCTAATTATTTTATTTATTTATGTTTAGCAAGGAGATTTAGGACACATCATTTGAGTATGTACCCTTATTCTTCGTAATGAGTGGTTGATTCTTATAGTTAGAAATTAAGAAATGTTGTTTACAGTAATGAGTAGTCCCTATCCTCCCCTCTCATCTCCCTCCTCTCCCCTCCTTTCCCTCCTTCCCCTCCTTCCCTCTCTTAAATTATCTATTATAATATTGTTTTATTTTTATTATATTTAATTTAATATTGTAATTCATTGTGACAAGAGGTGTGAAGAGATCACAAGAAAGAAATGTATCAATTTAGTTTATTATTAAAAGTAAAATAAAATGGCCATCAATGATTTTAATAATCTAAGGTTTTATTTTTTGTATATATGATATTTTCTATTAACGGCTAAGGGATAGTTCAAATCACGTGATAGTTATCATTTTAAAATGATTAATCATTCTACATTGATAATATTACTGCGATTCTACAATTAAACTTGTAAACCAAATAATGAAAACAGCATATTATGTCGATCGCTTTATATGGTATACAGGATTGATTTTCATGGAATGAATTTCACAGAAAATTATTACTACGCATTTTTAACGCATTTTGCATTTTTGCGCATTTCATACATTTTTACGTGGTAACTACTTTCCGAAGAGAACAAAATTTAAATTATAGGAAAAAAAACTTATATAATTTGTTCACATGCATACACAAGTGGATTATGTCAGTAGTTTTTTTTTTGGCATGAATTGTATCACTCTAATAGAAATTTTAAATAACGATGACGAAATTTCTTTTTTCACTTTTTTTTTTCGCGTAAAAAATATATCTGATGTGTTGTTTCTTTTTTCGTTCCTTGTATTATTATCATTTGACAATCACAACACAACATGCATGATAAAATGATGAAGGCGTGAAAATGATGGCACTCGGACAATGCCACATATCGGTTATAGAATAAACATAATTCGGAACGCTACCATCTTTCTCCTTATCTTTATCTTGATTAATGATTGTAACGTTTATTTTCTAAATCTCTATTACGTATAATAGTATAATAATTTAGTATATTATAATAAATAGTTATTGGATGGGGGAAAGAAGATATCGGTCGAAGACCGATATCCCCATCCAATAACTGTCGGTCATCAGAAATTAATGCTGGATGACTCATATAAATATCGGTCATTAAAATCCTACATATTCCTAATCGAATGAACAATAACCAAATATTATAGGAAACAACAATTAAATGGAGTTTGCCGAAAAATTTTAATAACTACTATTCCAGTTATACTCAAACTATACTAAATTAATATATGTATATATAATTGATATGCAGATTAATGAAACGGGGAGATTTCTTTTATTCGAAAAAAAAAGAATTAAAATCGGATGAATTCAGATGCAAGTAATGCTTATAGTAATTAATTGTGGTAAACATGAATCACCTTAACAATTTTGGTACGGACTTTTCTAATGTACTGTACTTTATGATAATATCTTTTTCTCGTATGTAATGACTAATGACTAATAAATGCATTTATAAAATAATTTTTTTAAATAAATTATAGGACATTTAACTACATGAAATTTTTTTTTTCATAATATGAAAATTTATTATCTTTCACGACATTAATAATTAAATATGACTAAAATTTTTCAGTTACTTATAGCCAATTTCACGAGATTCAAGTATTCGCGTCAAATGGATGAGTTAAAAAATGCATTAACAATTTGTTAGTTTAACAAAGATTCAACAGATGCATTAATATTATTTAATATTGGATTCCTTGCATTACTTGATTATCGTTTGACATTAACGCTTTAAGACTCTATTCTTTTCCAGGTCATTCTAGATGTTGACAAGATTCTCCACGCAATTTAACAAGTGTTAAATATCTGACTGATATACTGTGATACGCAAGAATTTCCCATATAATGATTCTAAAACTATATATACGAGTATGAAACACTTCGGGTGCAATAGATGACATTATTTTGAAAATTTTGCTTGCTTTCATCATTCATTTTATTCAGAGGTCTGCATAATCCGATCGCAGGGTATAGATCCATTTTTATGGTAAAATATGTTTCGCTATGAAAATCTTGAACACGGTCTTCAACTCTTCATCGTAGACCTATTCAGCCGATCATTCCAGATAGCAATTACAAAGCGACGTGGTGTACATATAAGGAGCTTGAACCTACAGCAATAGTATTCTTGTGCCATTTATTTACTAGTTCAGCTGTAATTGTTGTTTAAATTAAGTATCTTGCTAAATAATTACAAGATCCTATAAAAAATTTATTCCGTCCCATATTATTTCCGTAAATACAGTATATCATATTCACAGAGTCTACAGAAATTACAGATAAAATTTTTTATAGGGCGTTGGATCATAACCTTTATTAAGGCAAGAATCTAACAGTCCTACTTCCAAAAAAATATACCGTTTGATTGAAATAACAATTCAAAGGCACCTACTACTTGGTAAAAATTAATAATTATTTTTCATCTGAAAGCAGTTTTACTTCCTTCAATTGCTTTGCATGCCTATCAATTACTCATTTCCCGTTTAAAGTTTTTACATTCTGATACGTGAATTTACAATCATGTGGTGTTTTGGCTACTTAGTATTGTAACTCCGATGTATGTGGCACAAGATAAATTAAGATACCGAAAGAATTTTTGAAATCTTAAAAAAAAATTTTCTTGCATTTAGTGAAAATTATTCCCAAATTCATTAATTGACCAATCTTATCATTAGAATCTAAAATTAACGATCAAAAATCTTTTTCAGAATTCTTTTAAGTATTCCGAATTGTTATCGATCTATCAATAAATAAATAAATCTATTAAAGACAAAATATAATTTAAATTCTAACTTTCTATAGTATTAAAATTACAAATTAAAATAATTACTATACGGTATATTAGATGTTTTATTATAATAAAGATAAAGCTTCACAATTTATTTGATAAATTATCGTATTATTACTTGCAGGTATATTCATCATGCTAGAAACATTATACACAAATATTTCTTATAATTTATATTTTACAGTATCAATCTATAAAATAAGTGAAAGAATTTTCTACGAAATCAGTCAATATAAGGCCGGACCAGTTTTTAACATAATATGTAAGCTTACAGGAGGGAGTATTGAATAACAATGAACAAACATAATTTTAGCCAGAATTATCCTTAATCTT
This sequence comes from Oehlia diaphana, assembly GCA_003833135.1. Taxonomy (NCBI): domain Eukaryota; kingdom Fungi; phylum Glomeromycota; class Glomeromycetes; order Glomerales; family Glomeraceae; genus Oehlia; species Oehlia diaphana. The sequence goes on along the minus strand of QZLH01000344.1, from coordinate 18,434 downwards.
GGCCAAAAATTTTTATATTTAATATTATGTAAGTATAAAATGAAAATTGTATACTTTTTATTGCAATTATATGTTCGTTTATATTTCAAAACATTAACAATCTTTCTTTCTTTTTCGACTATTAGTTTTGATTCTCCTGCAGTTTGACATATATTACATAGAGGAGATACTAAGGTTGCCTGCCGAAACTAAAAAGAGAATTCCGAAAGGTTTCGGCCAATCAAATCAAATGCCGAAAATGCCGAAATTATGACATTGTGTCACGTGACGATACACTAATGTCCAAAAAAGGAAATTTTGTTTCCCAGTAAAATTGTTGAAATCGGTTTCACAACGGTTACACAAATTTCTGTAAGCGGAAAATATTAATGTCGATCATTTCTGGCCAGAATTACGTCCTAAAAATGGCCAGAATTATACCAATAATTTCGGTCAAATTTCGGACTTTTGGCAATAATTTCGGCATTATTAATTTCGGCAAATTTATTTTTGGGGGAATCTTAACGTACATTGGGGGTGTATATTTATTAATGTACAAACTTATATGTATTACTAGAATTATGATGAATTATTGTAATACAGGTAAAAAGCTGATAATTCTGGTAAATCATAATTTTGATTTGAAAACTACGCAATTTTATAATTAGAATTTCCTAAATAAGATTGTTTATCACTAGAAATAGATCATCTCAAAGATGTAATTGTACTTTTTTTATTCGTGGAATTAAATCAGAAGATCATGGTCTATAGAGTGTAGTTAAAATTAATTTATCACATAATCATGATCTCATTTCAATATAATTGAGAAAATTTATGTCAGATAATCGAGAAATACCTGAAAATATTAAAGAAAAGATACTTGGACTACATAAAGTTGGAATTAATGTAGTAAGGATTCGTGACATTATACAATATGATCAGCTAAATGAAACTTATCTTATAATGATATTTACAATTTTATCTATAATAATAGTAATGGATCAACAAAAGAAAAGCTTTTTGATGCATAAAATTTTGTTACATTATTAGAACAGCATAAGATAGAGAACAATGAATTTGAATATATAGTAAAAGTTAATAATAATATAAATGAATTTGAATCTGCAATTTGGATGTTTCCAGAGCAGAAAATGTATTACTCAAGATTTTTTGACGTCGTAGTTTTTGACAATACTTATTGTACAAATAGGTTTGATCTTCCATTTGGAATCTTTACAGGAGTTAACAATTATGGACAAAGCGTTTGTTTGGCTGGTACATTATTAAAAAATGAAACTACAGAAGATTTTATATGGCTTTTTAATAGTTTTTTAGAATTGGTTAATTATCAAGCACCAAGTGTTTTACTTACGAATAATGACAGTGCTATGGGATCTGCATTTAACGTTACATTTAACAATTATAAAACTAAACACCGCTTATGTCAATGGCATTTGATTAAAAATATCACCACAAATTTAATGTCAAAGCTTGATTCCAAATGGCAATTATTCCTTAGAAATTTTTATGGCTGTTTGTACGAAACTGAAGAAGTAAATTTTAATTCAGCATGGGATTCTTTAAAAATAGAGTTTCCAGATACAGTAACTTATTTAAAAACTCTAGAAAAACATAAAAAAAAATGGGCAGTATATTTTAATCAAAATATATTTATGGCAGAAATGTCAACTACATAATGTGCTGAAAGTATAAACAATCTCATGAAAGGATACATTAATGCTACTACTTCCATATCAACATTTCTCAATGCATTTGAATCTGCATTAGATAGCAGACAACAAACAATTGAATTTTCTCAATATAAAGAACGTACCTTAAATCTTATATATAAAATACCCAGCTTATTTGAAAAACAAGCTGCTACTATCCTTACTATTTATGCTTTAAAAAAATTTCAAGAGTAATTGTTACAATCTTCTTACTATAAATGTGAAGAAATTTCTCCTAATAGGTAAATAATTCTTTTTTTTATTATATAAAATTGGATCTTTTTTTATTTAACAATTATTTTATTATTATAGTGATTTTTTCATTCAATCTAATATATAAGTATAAATTTTTATCAGAATTATTTATAATAAATGTTATTAATCTTACTTTATATTTAATAGATTTAATAGCATAAATCAAAGTCTTCAAATATTTCTTGTTACAAGATTTGGATCTTCAAGTAATGGAAGAGTAGTAGAATACAGTTTGAATGATGAAATCTTTACTTGTATGTGTAGATATATGGCTTTTTCTAGAATAATTTGCCATCACATTCTTCATGTTGCTACACAATTAAATATTGATTTATTTTCTAAAAAGATGTATCCTTCACGCTAGTGTAAAGATCCTAATGAATCTGAAATGATACAGATTTACCAATCATTTTACAAACATAAACCTTTGCATGATTTGCAAGATTAATTAATAATAGAACAGCCACAACTAGAACAGGATTATAAATATAAACTTAATCGTACAATTTGGAAATTATAACGATTTATTAATCAAAAATCAGAGACAGCTATAATTTTTGATGAGACTATAACATTATTATTAAATGCACAAATTGCAGCAATAATTGAAAATTGTAATAGTCAAATTATTAATAATAATGACATAATAAAGATACCACAAAATGTAAAGCCAAAAGGTAGTGTACATTCAAATAAAAGGAAAAAATCTGGTATAGAAATTAATTCTCAAAGAAAAAAATCAAAAAACTAAAGGTAAAAGTTTTAATACATTCATTCTTTATTTTCAAAACTATAAAAAAATAATTTCTAATAATACATAGGAGAAAGATTCTGATGAAAACAAAGAAAATATTATGGTAAGAAATTCATTAGTATTAATATTTTTTATGCAATAAATAGTTATGATAATTTTTTTAATCTATTTCTGATCAGTAATAAGGGAAACTCAAGTGGCAATAGTGGCAATGATGAAAATATTAATTCTATTACAGTAAGTAATTATAATTTCACTTTCTTTTGATTATTCAGTTGGTGCTATAATTTATTTAACAAAATTCAAAATTTTATTATATAAAGATATCTGAAATATGTTCTTATTGTGATGAAAAGTTACCATCTCCTTTGTCCAATAAGTTAAAGGATTTATTTATGAATTTTCAAGGAAAAAGATTAAACGCCGTAGAGCAATTTGAATTTTGTCATGCTCATATAGGAGAAATGCAAATCATTCCAGATGGTATTAAAAAAGGTTATCCAACAGTGATAGATTTCAATTCTGTTCCTAAAAGAATTGAAAATTTCAGTACTGATCTGTTGGATATTTGTAAAAAGAAAGTCAAAAGCTTTTATCGTGATAATTTTATAAGAGAATATCATGATAAAGGAAAAAACAAAATTAATTCACCTATGAGTCTTATGAGCTGAATTAAAAGTTTTCAGGTAATTTTGAATTTTTTTTATTATATTAATATGATAGTATATATACATAAATAATAAATAATCAAGTTTCTTTTATAATTATCTTAAAATTAGCCTGATTCTTATGGTCCCTGCAGGATCCCAGATATCTCCAAAACAGGTTATAAGTCACACTTTCGCCATTTTTCAGGGCTCAAAAAATCGTTTTTTGTAAATATCTCGGCATCCAGTGGTCCAATTTTGATGAACTTTTTTTAAATTGTAGAGTTAATTGAGGGCTACAAAATAAAAAATAGTTCATTAAAATTGAATCACTGAATGCCGAAATATTTACAAAAAATGATTTTTTGAGTTTCAGCAAAAAGGGGTATTTTTGGCCAAAAGTCCATTATGACCTTTATATTAGATATCCGGGGTCCTGTCCTCGCGGTGCTATTGTAATTGCAGAAACTTTAAGAAAGCTATTTATTGATACTAAAATTTTAACAAAATCTCTAACAATATCACAAACACTAATGGAATATTTGCAAGAAGTTTTTATTCCTGAAGCAGCAGTTAGACTTATTCAAGAAGATAAAGACATAACAGCTGAAAAAGCGCGTGAAATTATGTTAGAGAGTGTGAGATTTGGAGAATATGTTCATAATGATGAGAACCAAAAAATGTAAAAGCTTATATGCAGAGATTTTTAATAGATAGAACGCTGAGTAAATTTGAAAATATTAAGGTAGGATGTATGTCGATCATTTTTATTAGTAAATCATTATCTAAAAAGTAACGTGATTTTTCGCATAAGAAAAAAAATCTTTTTGTAATTAAAAAACTTTTACAACTTTGCTAAATACTTAATAAAAATGTTTATTATTAACCTATTACAAGAAAAGTTTATAATATTTAATAGTTTTTAACTTTTTATGTTTAAAACAATAAAATATAGAATATTAGTGTTCGCATGAGCTGAGTTTTTTTGCATGAACGAAACCATATTTATAAAAACGTAAAGTAACATGTTAACTGTTTAAAAAAACATTATTTTATTATATGTATATAATACATTTAAAAACTTTACTTATTACAGAGTCACAGACATTATATATAAAGTACTATTACATTAATATATAATATATATTTTATATTGGAATCTAATTGTTTTGACCATTTTTTATCTTTCTGATGTTCAATTTTTTTCGTTTTATTAAATAAGAATAGCATTTTTTTGGTTAGCATAATTTCTCATAATTTCTATAATTTCTTATAATTTTGCAGAAATTATGGTAAATCTCATTTGTTTATATTATTATTACACACAGAAAATTTGCCACATGATTTATATTGAAAATGCTATCTGTACACCCTCCCCTTAACAATAAATAAAATATTTGATAAAAAATTTTTTTAAAATTTTCTTTTTTTTGAAAAAATATAAGTTTTTTTTTTTTAAAAAAAAATTCTAATAAAGTCATTTTGTTGTTAAGTACGTTAAGTACTTTATATTTTACATAATATTACAGCTATTTTTAAAAATAAAGCACATATTGTACATTTAGTTACTGTACACACCAAAAATTGAGGGTATACGTTATTATCAAACACTTTCCTGAGGTGTACGTTAATTATTATACATCCTCAATGTACGTTAAGGATCCTCTTATTTTTGATTGCTTAAACTTTCGACTACAAAAAAGTTTTGGTCTTGGCCTAAATTACCTAATTTTGGCAAACAACTTTAGAAGATACAAATTTATATTTTGATGTCATATGCATTGAGATATCTACCAACCTTGATCATATCCACACCAATATTGCAGAAAGAAATCTTCAAAAAAGAACTCAAAAAAGAAAAGAATGTTAGTAGATATTCTTAAACAAAAAACAATATCAAACAAAATCTAAAGCTGGTATCAATCAGTCATATAACTTTTATATGGCCAATTGAAATAAATGCACAAGTTATCTACAAAAAAAAAACTTGTCCTACTCTCTAAAACAGTACTTTATTTTATTACAAGTGGTCTGTTTTAATTTCTTTCTAAATCTTAACATAAAAGAGTAAAAGAATGAATATTAGTATTGTTTTTTAAGATAAAAAATTTATAATTATCACTAAGCTGATAAGTTTCAAACCTAAATAATAAGAATAAAAATGAATTTCATTAATGAAAAATAATGAAAGTTACTTTTAGAAGAGAGTAAAATTTCAGAGAAAAAAGAATCAAAAGTAAACCAGTCCAGTTAGCTAAAAAAAAAAATTTTTGAAGTCAATCATTAAAACAATCTGATCTGATATATAGGCAAATCATTTCTTTCATCCTGATTAAGATTTTTGTATTAATAAGTATTAATAAATTCTTCATGCCTTCTTTAATAATATTTCAGATTTGCAATAAATCAGCATTTTGTAAATGCTAAAGATATATATTTTATATTTTCAGGTTTAGGTATTTTTATAGTAATTCAGTTACTAATCAAATATCTGAACGTAATGACAAGCATGCAATACAACAGATTTTACTTTGACAATTTTCATCAACAAATCTACTACATTCTTTAGCAAGTATTGAATTACCTATAATTACAAAATAAATAATTTAGTTATAAATAATTTATTAACACTGTCACCCACGTCTACCACCCATGAATAAACAAGTATTTTATTATCTTTTTATTTTTATTATATTCTTCTTTTTATTACGCTTGGTTTAGATTTTTATTTTTACATTATTTCTTCTTACAAACTGCGATAATTCTCCCATATTTAATTTTTATTTTATTAATTTCAAACTTGGAGAATTTCCCCTTATTTTATTCATCTGGACTTATCATTAATTAACTCTCAGATGAACCACGAGTATATTCAAAATAACTTTTAATAATTAATAATTTTATTTGAGTCAATGAACTGCGGAGTCCAAGACTGCAGAATCCCTATTGAATCTCACACCTATTTATAATAATTTAATAAAAATTATTCTACTATTTCTAACTTTCTTTCAAAGATTCTACTAGAACTATAAGAAACTATTTCTATCTATTCTCTTACTGCGCTACCTATTTCTTCTATTAACTAAATAAAACTATAAATAGAATTATTCTAAAAATAAAATGAACTAAAAATAAAACTATTCTAAAAATAAATAGCTATAAATGATATTATGTAACTATATTCTATCATTTTTTCTAATTATTCTGGCTAAATATTATTCCTTTAGCTAAATATTTATCCATCGGTTAAATATTCATTCATATTTCTTTCGGTATTTCATTTATCCTTCAGTTAATTATTCTTCTAATCACGTGATTATTCTGACTTCAAGGGCTACAACACAAATAACAAAAAAATTAAAAATATTAAGTAAAATATTACTTTCATGATCAATAAACCATGTACTTTTAGCATATATTTGATGGTTAAGAATCCTTTTTTCTCTTGAATTAAGTTTCTTTCTAAAAAATCCTTTTTTTAAATTTATTCTCCTATATTTCTTTTACAATTACTTCTATATAATGGGAGCTACCAAAGTTTGCAGGAATTTGATCAATATACACTACCCAGACAAAAGTAGCAGACCTTCTATTTTTATCAATTACTTAAAATTGTACATAATAATAATACTTGAAATTTTAATATGTGATGACATAGATATTAAAAAATATACATTCAAAATTTCATAGTTCTAGCCTTTATACAACTATATTAATTAAAGAAAATTTAAAAGGAAATATTAACACCTATCATATTATGTTATATAATAGTAAATTAAGAGTCTGTTACTACCAGTTTATTTAGAATTGCACATAATAAAATACTTAAATTTTTATATTGTTAAAAGCTCAGTTTAGAAGAATAAATAGCATATAAATTTTTATATTTTTATTTTCAAATTAACAATTATTTAAAAAATAAAATGTTTATTCATAATTTTTATTTTTTTTTTTAATTTATCAATCATCAGAAATTTTTAAATTTTTTTGAATTAATACAGCTATATAAATGTTAAAAACATGAAATTTGACCCTATGTTCTTTAAATTCTATATTATTATATGTTAAAATTTCAAGCATTATTATTATATGTAATTTTAAGTAATTAATTGCCGATCTGCCTAAAATCGGCACTGCGTTATTAATAAAATTTGGGGATAATAGTGATAATAAAAAAAAGCATTTTTTGCATCTCACGCGTGAAATAAGTTTCACCCATTTTACAAACAGAAATATCATAAATACAATATTTTCTTTCATTTTATGACAAGTCATATTTGCCAAAAAATTTTATAATTATATTTCTGTAACTGGTTTTCTTCAGCTTTCACTTGTTTTTAATAATAAAAATATTTCAAAAAAGCTTTTATAAACAACTTTAAAAGCTAAAAATTATAGGTTTTTAATGTAAATAACGCAATATAGTAAAATGAAATATTGAAATTTCGTATATTTTAAGGTGTAAATCTGACGCGCGTGCATAGTAAACTAATTATTTTGCATACGAATATATAACTTTTTTTTGCAAATTCGTTTTTTTCAAGTATTTTTTCAGTATATCAGATGATTTTTTTTATAGTCAATATGTCATCTATGAGATATCCTTTTTTGAAGTTTGTGTTCTAGCACAAAATCGGCAAATTTAACCCCAAATTTTATTAGTAACGCAGTGCCGATTTTAGGCAGATCGGCAATTAATGAAAATAAAGGGTCCATTACATTTGTCTAAGTAATGTAATAGTTACCAAACTTCTTTTTTTAATTATTATAATTGTATAAAAGTTAGAAGTGTGAAATTTAAAGTATATATTTTTCAGAATTTATGTTATTATATATATAAAAAATTCAAGTATTATTAATATGTTGTTACCCCTAATCACGTGTGAAGTTACAATTTACTGCGCCAAAGATCATGTGGATAATTAAGATCTATTGTGTCTAACTGTGCCAAGCTGATCTAGTCGCAGCCACCCTAGCCTATTATTTTTATTATATTTATTATATTAATTATATTTAATATTAACGATATATTTATTTTATTTATTTTATTTGTTATATTTATTATATTAGTTATATTTATTAAATTAGTTATATTACTTATATTTATTATACTTATTATATTTATTATATCTTTATATGTAGT